>VMDO01006151.1:0-103523 GCA_007922755.1 Pedetes capensis | reverse complement strand
CATGAAAACTCAAAAAATATTCCTCTTTTATTCTGTCTTGTTTTAAGAATAATTAATTATAGCCCCTCTCTGCGTGAGGAAGAGACAATTACACAGTAGAGATATATTATTGTTCTTCTTATTTCCCCCAGAATCCCTTGCCCATAGAAATGGACTCTGATATAAGGGGAGAAAAATCATCCACTTACCACCTGCTTAACCTTTCCAAACATGAATCAATAAAATGAATATCTCAGTTTCTGCAGCTGATAAAATTCCAGGAATTACATTATAAAGTTATATTTTAGCATTTTGACATGTGGTTGAATCCCTCACAGGAATCTCTGAATGTTAGTGTTTTTAGATTTGCAGCTAAATCTATATGTATTTTAAAACAAGGTGTGGAAGATAAAAAATTAACATGTGAGTTACAAGAATACACTAGTGTGACCTCATTTTGTAAAGGGAATGGGTGAATTCATATTGCTGTGTGTGTGTGTGTGTGTGTGTGTGTATCTAGGCATATAAATTGTTATGCGCTGATACATGTTTTAGAGATACGGACTTTGCTTTTAAATTGTTATTATGAGTATTGGTTTTTACATTTAAAAAGTCTGAATTTAATAAATTTTTATGTAATTCTTTGTTTCTCCAATAAAATGACATCTTGAAATTACTAATGTAAGATAGAAATGACACTTCTTTTTAAAAATTTAAATGAATATTGATATAAGGTATCACAATCTTTAGAGAAAACAGCAAACATTTACGTTGATGGCAGTTACTACTAATTTTGAAAGAAAGTTAAACAACATTGGCCTTGTTCATCAGATAAATGTTCTCAAATGTTGACTTGTTTTCCTTATGTGCTTTTCAGTTTATCCTTGTTTTAAGTTTTTGAAATTTGGATTAGACTGCAGTGTGATTGATGTTCGTTTTCTGTAAAACCACAGAATATATATACATATGTATATATACATATGTGTGTGTATATATATGTATGTATACAATATACATACATATTGTATGTATATATTGTATATATACATACTATATATATATATGTATGTATGTATACATATATATATATATATTAGGATTTTTGGTCTATGTGATCCCACCTACAAATACTTACTTAGCATTGTAGCACTAAAGCAATCATAGATAATTTGTAAATTACCATGTGGGCCTACATTCCAGTAAAATTTTACTTAGGAAAACAAATGGCCTGGCTGTGTTTGGCATCCAGATTGTATTTTGACCAATTTGGAGTATATAAAGACTGATGATTACTAGTAAGAGTTAATGGGAAGGTTTAACATAATGACAAATATAGCCTCATATATACTTTGCTAGCCTTCCTGCTTTTAGAAATTAGAAAAAGTTATTACTACAAACTTGATATATTTAATTTTATGTATTAAAGTATATCACCATAAGCCGGGAGACCAGAGGCAGTCTGCGTAATTTAGCGAGACCCTGTCTCAAAAAATAAAAAAAAAATGGGCTGGGGGTGCAGCTCAGTGGTCCAGCATTTGCAAAGCATGCATGTGCGAGACCCTGGGTTCAACTCCTGATACTGAGAAAAGAAAAAAGAAATAGATATATATCCGCAGTAAAGGCTTTTAAATTTATAATTCATATTTAGGTTTACAACTGTCAAGTAATGGTCATTGAAAAGTTACTTAACATAAAGAGCCCAAAAATATAATTTTTAAATATTTCTGCTAAATTTTATCATCTAAATATAACCTTAAAAGTCACATATGATGAATTAATATACTATTCATATTCATAGGCTAAAAGATTAGAATTAGTTCATGACAAAAGATGTAAAAATATGAAGAAATACTAGAATGATTATATCAGATTTTTTAGAGAAATTCTTTATTGTCAGAAAAGAAAAATAATGATTCAGTGTATCCTCAGTATATAAAATCAAAGGATAGAAATCGGACTAATTTAGTTTGTTTATGATTTTGTTGAAATCTAATAGTGAAGTTTTGTAAGTAAACGAAAGAGAAAATAATAGCTGCTATATGATTGTCCTTTGCCTCTTTGTAGTTTAATTTAAAGAAGGGCCCTCTTTGCTCTACCTTTTTTCCTTTGCCTCATCCAGTTCTGGAAGTTGCAGTACTCAGCACAGAAGGGCAGGTCCAAGACTTTAAATTTCCTCTTGGCATCAAGGGAGCTGGCAGTTCAATCCAACTCTCTGCAAATACTGTCAAACAGAACAGCAGGAATGGTAAGAGGAAGTGCCTTTTACAAATCCATCCTCCTGACCTCCCTTCTTCCCACCATCTTTTCCTTATTTCTTTCTTTCCTTCCTTCCTTCCATCCTTCCTTCCTTTCTCCCTCCTTTCCTTCTCTTCTCTCCTTCCATTTTTTCAATTATACCTATTGTAATAAGCAACTTGAACCTGCAAATAATAAAAATGACTTAGCATTTAAAACAGATTTAAATACTGCCTTATTCTTTCCTAATAAACTTAACCTACATAAAGATTCCATGAGGACTTTTCCATTCTATTCTTATTGTATTGCATTTTATTTTATTCATCTACATATTTCCTATAAGTCATGACTATTTTTATCTTCCTAGGCCTTGCAAAGTTGGTGTTCATCATTTACCGGAGTCTGGGACAGTTCCTTAGCACAGAAAATGCAACCATAAAACTGGGTGCTGACTTCATGGGTCGTAATAGCACCATTGCAGTGAATTCTCACGTCATTTCAGTTTCAATCAATAAAGAGTCCAGCCGTGTATATTTGACTGATCCTATACTTTTTACCCTGCCACACATTGATGTAAGTTAATGTATGCTAATGAAGTAGTGGAAGATTATAAAACCAGAGAGGAAGGAAACCAAAACTGACATGCTGGGGATTCAGAGAGGCAGAGTGGGAAGATGGAAAGGAGGAAAGACCATTCCATTTTAATTTTAAATGTTGGACTGGGTCAGACACAAGTTTATTTAAGTCTGTGAACATAAAATTAAATGAGTCTGGTTCAGTCATTATTAGAACTTAAGTGTATTCTTAATGAAAGCTAATTCAGTAATCAACAGGAAAATGTAAATGATTCTAATTTGTTTTCAAATGAAATTAACTCTTACCTTAACAGGATAGCTGAGTACTAACTCATTGGTCTCTTCCTTTTTACTATGTATGGCAAATCATATTTTTAAAAATTAGTTCTACTGACTATATTTGGCAAAACTATTATCAAGTATATGGGAAAGAGAAGGGTATGGCTATCCACTCCTGAAGCAATCCCAAAAGAGTCAGCCCTTGAAAATCCCATGAGGCTTGTTGTGAGTAGGACATGACTTGATGGAACCTAACAAAAACAACATTGTCAAATACTGTATAAAAACTGTAGAACTGAGAAGATGTGACATCTCTGTTGTGCCTTAATGTACAGTTGGTACTCAAGTAATTATAATATGTTGGAAGATGGGCTGTTGTGAGTAACGTGAATAAGTTGCCACAGACAAGAAGTGGATTTCCACAGCTGACAAAAATAAATCTGTGTGGTCATGACCCTTGTCTCATATCTGCTTCATTTGATTCACTCTTAAGAGCCTTGAGGTACTACCTATATGATCCAAATGATTCCTACTGTGTCACTTAGAGATAGAGAAAAATGGGACCAAAAATGAAAATGGAATTTTAAGACACTAAGGCCTTACACAATTTTCTCAGAACAAATTGATAGCTCTAATCATGTCAGAAAGTAAAAGAAAAAAAAATGATTCTAATGTACTGTCAGTATGTAAAATCATAAGATGGAAATTGTAATTGTGCAAAATGAGTCTTTGGTAATTTAGAATAGACTTTAGTGTGTTTCGGACGATAAAGCCCCTTTTAAGCTAGATATCTGCCTTGTATAACATAGTCCACAATTTTGCTGATGAAAAACTTTATAGTCCGAAACATGCAAAGTTTAATCTAAATTACCTTTTATACATATTAAACAATTGCTATTGCCATATTAGAGTGTAAAATCCTAATTTTATCCTGTCATTTTATTTCCCAGCCTGACAATTATTTCAATGCAAACTGCTCCTTCTGGAACTACTCAGAGAGAACTATGATGGGATATTGGTCTACCCAGGGCTGCAAGCTGGTTGACACTAATAAAACTCGTACAACGTGTGCATGTAGCCACCTAACCAATTTTGCCATTCTCATGGCCCACAGGGAAATTGCAGTAAGTATTTGCACTTCTAATTAGTAGCAGGGAAAAACCTCAGAGATTTCAAAACAGCTTGTGTAATAGTCCATCTTTGGGTGTTTATCGTAACTAAAAGCAAACAAAATAATGTGGATTTCTAATTGTTTCTACCCTGTCCATATATTTGAAGAAGTCTTGGCTCCATTGTTTTTGCTTCTTAAAGTCATGTGCTCTAATATAACTTCACACACATGTCCCAAGTTTTTTTATAATTTGTTCCCCTTTGGGCAGGTGCTTGTTAGAGGCAATGAAGAATTTTTATAAATGAGCATCAGTAGGTCAAACAAAAGAGACAGAGGTCTAAAGTTTAGCATGCACTTCCCATCTCAAATGTTAGAATTTCATTTTCCATTTTAAGTTTCCTAAATACTTTGCGCACTATGTAAAGCTGCAGATTTTCAAGAGTCAGGATGGGCTTCTGGAATGTATCTTAGTATTTCTTCTTAAGATTAAGAGAAAGATAGATTTAAAAAATACTTCAAGAAATGTAGCATGGTCCTGGGGATATGGCTCAGTGCTAGAGTGCTTGCCTAGCTCGCAGACAGCCCTGGGTTCAATCTCCAGCACCAGAAAGGTGGGTTCGGGGGAGAGAGAGAAAGCCTAAAAACCTTCAGGTTCATTATTTGCTTGTCTCTCAGTATGTAATTATATAGAAACCCAAGGAGTTGGGCACTGGGGCACATGCGTGTAATCCCAGCAACTTGGGAGGTGGAGGCAGGAAGATAACAAGTTCAAGGCCAAAGGCAGCCTGCACTGTCTCAAAATAAAATGTAAAAAACGGGAAGGGTGCTGGGGTTGCAGCCTAGTATATTAAAATATCAATTATTTTTTATCATAACTAAGTATTCTTTGGGCTGGGATTTGCTCAGTTGGTAGAGCGCTGCGCTGCAGTCTCTGAGGTCCTGAGTTCAATTCCCAGCACCGCAAAAATGGGAGAAGGGCCTGGCAATCCACTCCCAAGGCAATCCCGAAACAGTCTGCCATTGAAAACCCTATGAGGGTCGCTATGAGTCGGATACCGACTCGACAGCACCTAACAACAACAACAAGTATTCTTTATACTTTCACATAAACATTTTCTATGTGTTCTTGAAGGAAATTATTTCAATCTCTATTTAAAAATATCTGAGCTCTTACATTTTATTCTAGGTAAAATTTTCATCTTTTCATTGGTCATTTTTTAAGAATTAAAGTGAATAAGATAATTTTGAATTCTGTTATTTGGTCAAAATTTCTTTTTATAAGTGAGCCTTGTTTGAACACACATGAATATTGTTCTTCAAAGAGTTTACTAAAAGATAAGCTACATGTGGAAGCTGTTTTACTTTAGTTGATGTAATGTAGGAATACCAATGTTCTTCATATCTTTTTGTCTTTCAGTATAAAGATGGAGTTCATGAATTACTTCTTACAGTCATTACCTGGGTGGGAATTGTCATTTCCCTTGTTTGCCTGGCTATCTGCATCTTTACCTTCTGTTTTTTCCGTGGTCTACAGAGTGACCGTAATACTATTCACAAGAACCTTTGTATCAACCTTTTTATTGCTGAATTTATTTTTCTAATAGGCATTGATAAGACAAAATACACGGTAAGCACCTGTTAAGTTTATTGCCCTTGGATCCCTGAAAATCATTTTTAAAGGTGTGAGTCTACTGCTGATATTAATATTTGACCTTGTTGCTTGCAATTGGCATGGAAATATTAAGTTTATAATATATTTAATGACAGCTCAGTCATTAAGTAATGTAATTATGAATTCATTTCATGTATTAAAGTAAAGATACATTTTCCTGTCTTATTATTAAGACATAATTTGAACAGCAGAATGCTGGGGATATTGAAAAGATATCTTAAAAATTCCTACTTTGCTTACATGTCATTTGGGCCACTGACCCTTTCTTCATCTTTATAGCAATTTATTTGTCATCATAAGACCTCAATATCAGAGAAAGAATTTAGTTAATAAGGTATCACCCAATTTTCATCTGTAGTGAGATGAATTTAGAAATGCTCCAGATATAAGGAAGTAATCCTACATAATTAGAGCCAGGGTATTTTTTATTAAGGCAAAGTTTTAAAAAGCTTCTGTTATAGAAAACATAAAGATGATATATTTGCAAATAACCATACTAATGACTCATGAAGCAGATTATTGACAGGCGCAATATTTAGGTTTCATAATGGATACTTTGAGAAGAGAAATTAAAGATATGTTTTCTTATTTGATATTTAATTTCACTAAAATAGAATCTCTTAAAGTGATTAAATCTAGCACATTTGGAATTATACTCTACAAGCATTATATACCCTTCACATTTGGCAGTATTTTCAACTTGTTTCTGAAAAAAAAATGTATTTTGAGGAAACAATATTTTAATCTAAGTAATTTAGCTGTATTTTTAAAACAATAGTGATTTCTGTCATTGAATATTTTATAGTTTTGGAGCAGGTTATTTATATTCAATATTCATGAGTTTTCTTTTGTGTTTTTATTCTTTTCTTTATAGATTGCATGCCCAATATTTGCAGGACTTCTACACTTTTTCTTTTTGGCAGCTTTTGCTTGGATGTGCCTAGAAGGTGTGCAGCTCTATTTAATGTTAGTTGAAGTTTTTGAAAGTGAATATTCAAGGAAGAAATATTACTATGTTGCTGGTTACTTGTTTCCTGCCACAGTGGTTGGAGTTTCAGCTGCTATTGACTATAAGAGCTATGGAACAGTAAAAGCGTAAGTAATTGCAAGTGACCTGAGTGTTTTTCAAGTGAATAATTTTTTAAAGCCTGTTAGCTGTCAGTGAGGGTCCCTGACAGACTAAAATAGCATGTGAAGGCTTTATTGGTAAGAGAATGGACATGCCGTGCACAAATTACAATCAAGTCTTTTGTAATTTTCTAGGTTCAGAGGATTTGTACTCTGGTGAGGCAGATTCTAAATTACGGACTTTCTTTTTAACACAAAAGATTGACCTGAAACAAATTGAAAAAGTAAATAACTTTTTGGCCTTAGAAAGATATTAAGTAAAAATTCTTCTGAACTTAAAGCATCTGACAGGTTTAACTATTCAGTTTTAAGCTAATGCTTCATTAGCTCTCTTTGTGCAGCTGACCCTTTCTCTAACTCTTGTTGTGCATTGTCACAGTAGCATATTCTATCCCATATGTTTTAGTTTGATAATATTATATCAGACAGTTTGAAAAGATTAAAACAAGTCACTGTCTTTGATTTATAAGAATATGGATATTTACAGAAAGTGACAGAGGCAGACATTGCCATGTTTCTATTCTATTTGCTAGAGGCATGAATTTGCCTTCCAATTCTGTTTATTTTTGCTTTGATAAAATTAGATATAGGAAGATTAAGAAAGCTTTTTGACTGTACAAATGATGAAAGACAAATAAAAGAAATTCTGTAGGGATTCAACATTATATGAGAAATGAACCACTAAGTAAAATCTGTCTTAATAATCTAGTGCATCATTTACTCTAATACTGTATGAGTTCTATGCTTCGATTTTTTTTCTAGTCTTCATTCTTAATGGAGGCATTATGTTTATGCTATACTTTTCTGCAACAAACATAACATCTGAACGGTTTCTTTGTTATGTTCTATAGGGATAAGCACCTCAGTTCAGATATACTTGAAAGACACATTTTGAAGATTGCATGTAGAACTGTAACACAATGAAACAACTCATCATTTACTGCATTTCAGATCTTCCTTAATAAAGTCAGAGGTCTTCTATTTTAGGGGCAGAGTGGAATGTATTGTTTTCCCTATATAAACAAAATTTTTCATGCTTTTATAAGTTATCAAGCTTGAAATGAAACACTGAAGGTTGAAATAAATAAATTACTGTACTTTGTTAAGTCAAAGTCACCTCAACTATTAAAATCATTCTTGCCAATGATAAATGAATTTTCAAAGGCAAATGTAGGGATAGTTCCATTTGTTAGAATTTTAAAATTCTGTTTTTCTTCTGATGTTGAGGATCCAAGAGAGGTATTCAATGCATTATCTTTTTTTTTTTTTTTTTAATAGTTGCTGGCTTCATGTGGACAACTATTTTATATGGAGTTTCATTGGACCTGTTACCTTCATTATTCTGGTAAGCAGACTGTACTTCCCCTTCCTTTTTACTTGCTACTTTAGCATTTTTATTCAAACAAAGATAAATTTTTATTGTTAATGCATTCAAAGATTTATAAATATGTCTGCTTTGCAGAATAGTATTATGTAGTTTGTTTTACATATTATACCATTATTGAGAATGCACAGTTGCTAGTTAATTATTTTTGAAAATCAGTTGTTCTCCGAAAAGTGCCATTTCCTATTTCTAATTTACTATGTTAAAATATCATATTATAAAAAATATACGTTTCTAAGCCATATTATGAATTCAGTGAATATTTTAAAAATGCAAATGAACATTGCCTTCATTTTCATCTTTATTTCCACATAGTAATTTAGTACTTTTAGATCAATGTCCACCCCCTAAATTCTTTTGGGGCACAAATGTTATTAAAGCTTAGGTTCATTAAAGAATGTTAAATGAATATTAAACTGTTTGGAAATAAATTACTTTTCTAAGACTCAAAATACCAAGTGAAAGCACTGGTTTTTAAGAAATTTTATTTTCAGATGAATTTGATACAAGTTAAGTACTTAACATATTTTTGAAAATTCTCACATTACCTATAGTCATACTTCACATATTGTTGAAATAAAAGAATATAGCTGAAGTGTCAGGATTTTAATATTTAAAACTTTCACTCAGTTTTAGCATAAGGCTGATAGAAAAGGGTGTTATTAACTGTAAGATTGGAAAGGGAACATAACAAGTTTGAGTAGTATCTATGAATATTTTTAAATATTACTTTTTAATCCTGTTTTACAGATTCTTTTCCAAAAGAGTGACATATGAGCTTTACAGGACATTTTTATATTAACTAGTGTTTCCTACAATTGAGAAAAACATCTAATAGATGAAGGAAACTTAAAATACCTAAAATGTATGTGCATTTTAATTGCCATTAAAATTATTGGACACCTTACTTTTACAAAGCAAAATAAAAATCTGAGATGCATGCTTGTGTGAATCAAACCAGTAAAATATTCTCAAATGTTCCTAGGGAAGCTGATTTCTCATTAGAATTATTCAGTCCAGATTATTGCCCCAACTTTTGTTCTTAGGCTCGTGTTAATATACATAAACTATTTAGAATTAAGCGATAAGCAGCGTAAGAGGTTATTATCCTTAAAGACACAGGCTTCTTTCCCTTAGCCCCTTGGCCAAACACATTTATACTTTGAAAAGATAAAGGCCTCTTTAAGGATGTTTGATGTATAAAAATATCATGTGTTTGTTTCCATCATACCACACTTTATGTCTCTATGGGTAAGCACTGACGGTAGAGCATTAGAAAAACATTCACATGGCAAAAGGAGTTAATGTTAACACATTCATATTTGACTTTGAGTGAGAAAAGAGGTGAAGGACATTTTCTTACCTTGCCCATTTACAATGACTGTTATTTATTAGTCTTTTATCATTATTATCCTCTACCAAATACCTGTTGAGATGTGAAAATCTTTATGTAATATTGTTCCCAACTTAAAAAGAAACAAACAAAAGAAACCAGCAGGTAGCAATCACAGTGCAGATCTTCTTGGAATACTGCAATTGCTTTGCCCTCTAATCATCCCAACACAGAGAGAGGCATGAGTGGTATGGGAGTGTAAAACAGTATCTTGCAAAAGAATGTCTAACCAAAATTGAGAAATACGATTGTATAGCACATGTTTGCTGAAAATACATTTACCTAAGTTGATTCCCTGCTGATGCAAGATAGTAAAACCTAATTCAGACACAACTCTTAATAATATAAACTACAGTAAATTATATTATGTACTATCTTTTTAAGGAATAGTCTTGTAACAGAAATCACCTATTTATATTCCTAGAAAATCGTTTTGCATTTCTGACTTCCAAATAGAAGGCCTTTAGCATGTTGTTGTTGTTGTTGTTAGGTGCCATCGAGTCGGTATCCAACTCATAGCGACCCTCATGGGGTTTTTAATGGCTGACTGTTTCGGGATTGTCTTGGGATAGGTGTCCATTTTTGATAATAATGTTTTGTGAAGAAAAATAATATACTAAGGAAGATAAAACTTCCTACTTCTGCATATCTATAGAAAGTCTTGCCTACAGGCACTAGAGTTATTATATCTATGAGAAAAGTCTTGGTAAGTAATGAGCAGTGGGAAACCATTAGTATGCCTGAAATGGTTTAATGAAAGCTTGGATCATGACACGTCAGGAGCTGTTCTTATCATTTGGACAGCTCCATCTGCATCATTAATAATTAATTCAGTTCAGTAAAAGTTCAGCTCACACACTCATTTAGAAGTCTTCTTCAGAGAACACCTCTCTGGCTGCTCGTCCCAGGGAGAAATAGGTTTCTGCTTGGCTAACAGCAAAGATCTGGAGATACAAGTACAGTTTTAGAGTTGCATTTGCCAGGTAGCAAAAGCTCCAGGGAGGACAAAAAGGGTCAGAACATGTGCAGTTCAGCTAGGTTACTTCAGAGTGGTGTTTCTGTTCTTCTGTCTTATCATATCCATGTCAGCACTGGAAGCTGTGGAATGAATTTTAAGCTGCTAAGCTCAGACGGATGTGACTCAATTGAACAGGTTGATGACCATAAAACAGTGTACTCCTATACTCTGTGGTACTTTTTTCTCTTTTAAAACTTCTTTGTATCTTTATGTGTAGCACTATGAGGGATGATTAACTTTGCCATATTGTTAAGTACCATTGAATTTTATTAGCAAATTATTATTTAAATAATAGTTCATATAGTTATTATTTGGCGATAGGTAAGAGAGTGATATATGGGCTGGGATTTAGCTCAGTTGGTAGAGCACTGCACTGCAGTCTCTGAAGTCCCAAGTTCAATTCCCGGCACCGCAAAAATGGGAGAATACCTGACAATCCACTCCCAAGGAAATCCCGAAACAGCCATTGAAAACCCTATGAGGGTCGCTATGAGTCGGCACCTAACAACAACAACAACAAAAGAGTGGTATTGGTGGATGGAAAAGAAAGAATGCCTCAGTTTGGTGATTTAGTATTGTTAGATGAATAGGAATATTTTTTTCCTTCTGGATCTGATCTCATTTTTTCAGAGTTCTGTTAATAGATATCCACCTGTTTATGCCTGTATATAATCATCTGCATACATAAATACACAGAGCAGAACTAATATATAGTAATTCCTAAATGAATTAATTTTTATTTCCAATTAATCATCTGCCTGGGTATTTTGGTTGATAGGTTGACATACATATCTAGTACTGTCCTAATAACCTATACTTACCGGTGGACTTCTGTGTGAATAATTAACTACATGTACTTAACCAGGTTTAGACAAATCTTTGTGTATATAACTATAGCTCTACCCTTTTTCTTTCTTGTTGATGCATAGGCTTTCAACCTATCCCAAATACTATGTTTAAACTCAGTAATATTTATGTTGAAGGGGGTAACAAAGAACAGAGGGGTGAAAAATTAGTCTCATTGTAATGCAAGTGAGAGGGGCAGCAATTGAATGGTGAAGACATTTTCTCCCTGTCTCTTTCTGTCTTCCAGTGAGAAGTAGGGAAAATTCTGTTATGATTGTTGTGATTTCTTTAGTTTTTAAATATATACGAAAGATAGGAAAACCAATTGGAAAAAAAATAAAAGTAAGAAGAAAAAAGAAATCACTTTCTCTGATGAGAAAAAAAAGGGAAGAAGAAAAAGGAAGAGAAAGAAACACAGAAATATATGCCTGGAAAGAGCCATTTATGGCATGAGAAAAATGCAACGATGAAAGGAACTCAGGTTTGCAGACAGTAGTTCATTTGCAACCAGCCTTTTTCATCTTAACAGTGACTATTCAGGACTATAGATTTTATCAAAGATGTTTTTAATTGCTCCTCGATCTCTGGTTTTGATTCCCACAGTTGAATTTTAAGAGAACAAGAAAGGAGTAGAAGAGAAAGGGGAGTAGAAATCTATTAAAATATTCTAAACTACAAAGTCATAATTCTTTTTAGACTGCATGGCCTCCTAAAAAAGATCATAACAATATTTATTCTGTGAAGCTAACATTTAGCATTATAATTTTTAAGCATTTGATAATAAGAGAACTGTAAAACCACATTTTTAAAAATGTGTTTAAGCTTCAGAGTATGTTCTGTTTAGTCACAGGAAATATTTCAGTGTCATGTATGTTAGTGGCAGCATATTAAGTTATTCAATATCTACATGATATAAACATTTTTCCATTTCTCTAATAAATTAATTCATAATATATCAGTGAAATTTAAAATTTTTTAATGAGTTGGGGAAAAGGAAACTCTAGTTTTTGCTATCTTACAATATGCCTTGCATGCTTTTTTATTCAGGATTACTTTTTCTTGAAATGATGGTATTTTGTCCTAGTAAATATACCATCTCCTCATTATTTGTATACTTTCAAGTCATATTTCACAGTCTAAATTAGTGTAAGATTCAACTATTTAAATTTCTTGATAATATGCAAACTGGCTACAGTTTTTATTTTCAGTTTCTTTAAGTTGGAGAATTCATAGATTCTTGGCAAACAATCTAAGTGCCAAAACCCTTCTAGGGTTTTATGATTACTTTTCCAGTATGTTTAGTACCTTTAAAGAAACTCACTTTTAAGTCTTCTTGAAACATTCTGGCGTAAGTGTGTCTGAAAGAACATCTTTTTAAATTTTTGTTTTTACCTTTGCCCTTGAGTTTTTTGAATTTGTGTGATAGTCTGCTATGTGAACATGTAACTGACATAATCAGGTTTGGAGAAGACACAAAGAACTGTCTTTAACATCTTTAACACATATGATTTGACTAGAGGGGAGAAATATTGGTGATGTTTCTTGGCCAGGGGCTAATTGTGGGATGATAGTATTTTTACAAAAGAAATGGAGAAGTTAACTCTGGCAAGTCTGTGGGATGAAAGTCATTTGAAGAGTTATACCTACTGTGTTTCTCAGGATGTCTTTGTAGCAGTATTGTGTATATTAATTTATTTATCTTATTATCTGAGTCATTTTTAAGTTGGATTACTCTGTGTAGAAATGGAATTTTCTTAAGACACAGAAATGGTATATCTTTGTTTGAAGAATCCTAACTTTCTTATTCAGATCAAATTAGTTAATTTTATTTGGAAATACTGTGGGCTGTGAAGCCAGATCACACTATATTGAATCTCAGCCCTTAGCAACGTTATAGTTGCTAAGTAGTCTTTGGCAGCATACATCTCAGTAATTTGTAAATGGGCATACAAGTGCTGCCTATTATCCCTGGAGGTAGAATTATAGCTGGCTATTTTTTCCCTGAAACTTTCTGAATTTGTCAGTGCATTATATAGAAAGAAAACAACACATATAGTATAACATTAAAAATCTCACTTGAATGAAGGGAACAAACGTGGAGAAATGCATCCAACACTACTTTTTTAAAGATTAAATGAGAATGTTTTCTGTGGTACATTCAATTTAGCTAGTCTTCAGTCTTAACTAAAAAAAAAGTCTCTGTTGGGTACGGTGGAGCACACCCATAATCCCAGCAACTCAGGAGGCTGAAGCGTGAGGATCACATGTTTGAGGCCAGAAGCAGCCTGTGTAACTTAGCAAGACTCTATCTCAAAATAAAAAGTGAAAAAGAGGCTGGGAGTGTCATCCAGTGATAGAGCAATTACAAAGTATGTACAAGGCCCTGGGTTCAACTGCCATGTACCACCAGGGGAAAAAAAAAGCTTTTATCGTATTTAAATCTTAATGGCATGTCTGTATTGATAGAGTCATTTTAAGTGCTTTTTACCCTATTTTGTTCCTTGAAAAGTGTTCTGATGAGTTTGTCCCCAGGACTTTTTTTCTATTTGTATTCTTTTCACAGAATAAAATGTTATATCCATATTTTCCATATAATTTTATACATAGTAGTGGCTAATTAATAACTTTTTCCTTTCTGGAATGTACTACTACTAATATTTTGTTCTTGAGGTGATGGTGGAGGTAAATAAAATGCTTAGAAAATAATGAATATCAAATTGTGACCCTACGTGTTCCAGGAAATTAAGAAAAGGAGGGGTAAAAACAACTCTAGAGCTAAAAGTTTGGAATAAAAAAAGAACCGTGCTTTTATGAAGACATTAAAAAAAAGAGAGAGTTAAAGGATTTCAAGTGAGTCTGTAAAACAGGATATCTTATCTGAAAGTTCTAGTTAGTTTATGTGTGTTTGAGTTTGATTTTAGGATATTTGTAGAATTCTTTTTAACCATTCTTTAATTTTATTAGTTAAGGCTACTGCTGCATATAAGATAAAAGTAAAAACACTGGTTTTGAAAAAAATTAGTGATATACTTTACCATGATTCTTTTCAAACCTAATCAATTAAATTACCTAATTATTAAATTACCACGTGGCTCTTTTAATTTCTCAAAGGCAGAAAGCACAGTACAGTATAATATGCCCATTTCTTTTGTATAGCGACAGGCCAGTAAAATATTTCTTGAGTGAAAAGTATTAAATTTTAAAATCCCTGAAAATGCAAGCATTTATATATGGTGATCAGCTGGCCAAATCTTTAAAAAATAAAGCAAGAAAATGTTTCTATAATTTTCCCTGTATTTTGTCTAGATAAGTATTTTAAGAAGTTTACTTTAAAACAACAAACTTTAAAACAGTTGCTTTTGTCTTAAACATTCAAGAATAGAATGCTATCTGCAAATCCTTGCAAGTAATGCCCATTAACCTCATTTTATCCCTGAAGAGGAAATTCTACATCTAAAAGAAATAATAAGGCATGGTAGACAAAATGATAAAAAGCTTGGAGGAAAGCATTTCCTCTGTTCCCAAACTGATCATTAGGAAGGACTTGGAAATTTTAATTTATTTCCCTATATAATGTTTGCTAATTATAAAACAAACGAGAAGTAGTGATGAATGAGTACAATAATGCTATCATTTGATCATGTGACATTATGATTCAGTAAAAAGTTATGTTGATTATGTTATGCCACCAAGAAATTGAATTCATCACCACATACAATAGGCCTTTTCTGAATATACCAAATGGCTGGTGCTCTTTAAGTCATGTAAAACTCTCATATCTTTGATTATGTCTCTCTTAAAGAATAATCCAAAATAAAATGTCAAAGAAAATTCCAGGAGTAATCTAGCTTAGTTCCATTTTTAGAAGATAAAAAATGGAACTGCCTCCCCTCCCACATTCTTCCAGGTGTCTTCAGAAGCAAATGAAAATTTCCAATCTTTATCTCTTCTCAGTCAAAACACAACCCCTTTCTTCCAAGTCCACTTCTGCTGACCTCTTGGTGTCTCAGACCTTTTATGTCAGCTTCCATCCTACCAGTTTGTTTGTGTGTGTACCCAGATTTTTTGCACAGCTGAATGTTTAGAAAGACTCAAAACAACCTTTGTCAGAATTTACCAACTTCCATAAAATACAGACATAAGAAAAAAGGACTGAAGACTTTTAATAGTTCAATAGCATATATTTAGGTCTACCTTACTTCATATTACTAATGACCAGTTTTTGTATATTTTATTTCATTTACTCATCACAGTTACCTTAGCTGTAGATTGTACGAATGTTATTATCTCCTTTAATTGGTCAAAATCAAGAGCTAGACTCTCACTCAGGTCTTATGGTTCCAACCCAGTAATTCTTCCATTATAAGGTTATGTGATATAAATCCTTCTTCTATGAAATTTCACTTCAGTGTTTCCATTAGATGGCTTTAAGGCCCTGGAGTACATCTATCTAATGAAACTAATTTAGATTTTCTAATTTACTTAATCATTATCACATGATACTTAATGAGATTGCAATTTCATGTCAAATGATCTATTAAAGAATTGGTCATACGTAGCTAGTGTTTTTTACAGAGGCTGAACTTGATCATTGCACATATAAACTAATATTGAGTCAGTGTCTACAATACTTAACTGCATTAACTCATCAACTAAATTTGCAAAAAATTATTTTACTCTGTTTATAGTGATCTAATTCTTTATTTGTTATAACAGCTAAATATTATCTTCCTGGTGATCACATTGTGCAAAATGGTGAAGCATTCAAACACTTTGAAACCAGATTCTAGCAGGTTGGAAAACATTAAGTAAGTATTTTGTATTTTAATTTTAGTACTTGACAAGCTAAGTAAAAGATATTCTCCACAGGGAACACAGGTGTTTTTGCCTTCTGTCAACTATAGGAATTATTCAGAATGAAGTTTTACTGATCAAGGTTGAGACTCAATGTTACGATATTACAGACATTGGTGAAAAATTAGATAATAATTTCTGTTTTGGTGTAGAGTGAAGAAATTGTTTCAGTGGCTTCATGAAAATTTCTTATCACTGTAGCAATTTTATTTGAATTTAAAATGCAGTTCAAAGTAATGTTCTTGTTTGCATGGTTGTTGTGATTATATTAAGTTTGTTTTGCTAAATGACTTTTTGATTTAAGGATTCTGAGCAGTTTCTCGTCCTAATCCTGTTTTCCTAAGAGAATTTACTCTATTACTATAGTTAACTTGAAGATTATCTGTTGTCTTCATGCTAATTAAACAAATGTTTACTTTATCTCAATGTTGAATAACAACTACAATATTCTATCAGCGGAAAAATGCTAGCTAGTTAACAAAAAATTGATAGCTATTGATTCATTAAATAATCATCTTATGGAAGCATTTTTAGAGTTAATTTTAGAATGAATCTTAATTTAGGATTTGAAAGGGATTCAAGTTGGTTATAATGAGATTGTGAAATACTATTTTTAATGTAAAAAATGGCAGATCTATAGTGAGGGTAATTTTTTAAAAAATAGATGTTTTAGATAGGCTAGTGCCAGCTTCATTGCATGTTGCATGGTAAGAGAGAGAGAGCTAATCTTTAGCATCTCTCTCTTTTCTTCCTTTTCCTCTTTCTGTCTTCTCATCTACACCAGTAATTACCGTGTTTGTGATGGCTACTATAATACGGACTTACCTGGGTAAGGTAGAACCCTACATTAACAAATTTATAGCATGATTTATATTTCTTACAAATCCGTCAATATCATGAATTGCCCTTAATTTTTATAATTATTTTGGAATATCTACTTTGCTGTAGTATTTTTAAACTATAATATGCCTTTATTTTTTAATTGCTTGCCTCTGCATTTTGACTTTCTTAATTTTGACTAATTTATAAAATATATAAATGCTTTCTTATTACTTTCTATTTTAATTCTGTCTAATAATTTTGTTTCTCTTTTCTGCTTATAATGCTTTCTAGCTATGAAGATAATAAGCCATTTATCAAGTAAGATCATTAGTTAGACATGGAATGCACTGACTTTAAATCCTTCTCATTCCGTCCTATTTTCTACAGTTCTTTTCTCCTTAAGCTAGCTATTCATGATGAAATCTCTCCAAAATTATTTTATTTTGAAGTTGTTCTCATGTTTTTATCTCATTTCAGCTAGGCTTCTTCATGCTTGAGTTATAAAACCATAGGTTCACCTAAGACTAGTTTATTAGAATCTGAAGTTTAGGCGTTAAATGATTATCTGCCATTTAACCTTTCTGTATGTGTCACATTATTTAGTGTCATATGAGAACACCACAGGAATAAAAACATAGAAGTAAACTAATTCAGGATTCCTTAATTTCTTTCACCAAAATGCACCTAAAAGAAAAAGTCATGGGGGATATTTTACACCTTGTATTTTACTATAGTTTTGATAGGTTTTCTGGAGTAAGAAAAGATCATACCTGCTGTTGCTGTTTTCACTGGAGGCTGCAGTACTAAATGCTGTTGTTCTTTCTTAATCAATGAAAGGTTAAAGCCAAAATGCTGTTGATTTGAATATGAACATAGAGAAAGTCAACTGCTACTACTGATATGTTAATAAATAAACGTGATAAGTGTTTTTCCCTCGTTGAGCCTGTTAAAAAAATTCACTTTATTTTTTCAGGTCTTGGGTGCTTGGCGCTTTTGCTCTTCTGTGTCTTCTTGGCCTAACCTGGTCATTTGGGTTGCTTTTTATTAATGAGGAGACTATTGTGATGGCATATCTCTTCACCATCTTTAATGCTTTCCAGGGAGTGTTCATTTTCATCTTTCACTGTGCTCTCCAAAAGAAAGTAAGTGATTGAGCACCCCTGGGGGGGCTCAGCTTGGTCATTCCTTGACTTGGACATGATAGATAAAATAAGAGAAGGTTTTAAGTTACAGCTGACATTAATAAATAACATCAAATTTTGTTTATACATGAATTTTAATACCTATCTGAAAATTCAGCCTTCACAGATAAAATTAGACAATACCAGTTATCTTTTAGATCTCACTTTGGGAATGTTGTAAACTAAATACTTAGGTTAAATTTTCTTCTGGTAGAGTATATAAAATGCTTTGCACACAGGGAATACAAGGACTTTATTTGTATGTTTATTTGTTTATTTTAAAGAAAATAACAGTGAAATTCAATCTTTGTGTCTTTGTTCCCTAACAAGAATGCAGTGGTTGAAAGCAAGTTTGAATATAAGGAAAAATTACATTTAATGTTTTAAAGTACCAGACACATATTAATATTTTGCCTTTTAAGTGATTTTGAAAGATCTAAAAGCCAGTAATTTAATACCTTACATCTTATTTTGTCCTGATTTCATCTTAAGTGAATCAGCAAAAATGATTCAAAAATTAAAGTTGAAGATGAGAAACTTAATCTGTAGGAAGATGTAAACCTAACAGAATCACTTAGCTACCATTTAAGTTTACAATTTCTGTGCCTTTCACAAGGTATCGGTCTTTCTCTGTCTGCATATCTGATGTAGTTTTTTTATTCTGTTATTACTAGTTGGCCACTAAATTGAACATAGAAATAGAATTGTGAAAGTAAAAACTATTATGTTTTCAGTCCTGACAAGATGATAGTGTTGTTACTTCCATCAGTTTTGAATAAGCTATAATTTTGAGATAATGACAGTGGAATGTGCAATACTGACAGATAATGTACATTCGCAGCAATATAGGCATTAGGCAAAACCAACACTGGAGGGTATTATTTGGATAAAATACCATTTTGATTGCCATTGTCTTGGTTATACAGCATTTCAGAGCAGTTAATAGCCATTAAGTGTGTAGAAATTTTTTGCAAGGTATCATGTGTTATTTAATAACAATGAACTTTAACTTTCTAAACAGTGTACAGGGATAACCTTAGTAATTACTGTAGCTGTTATATATTTCTTATGTAAATGAGAATTTTGTATACAAGCATATGATCACATATTCATAATTTCTGAGCTATTGTGCCATACATCTTTGACATAAACCATAGAAATAGCAGAAAAAAGGTATTCATTATTTCTTCACATGGTTATATATATTAATTGAACAAAGAGATTTTATTATGCTTTTTATATTAACAACTACACCTTAAGAGCATCATGTTGTACTTCTTTTTAACATGCTTTTACTTAGTCCTGGATATATCAAATTGGGTGTTGCCAGGATGGATTGTTAAAAATATAACAGGCTGGGCACCATGGCACACGCCTGTAATCCCAGTGACTTGAGTGGGTAGGCTGGAGATTCACAAGTTTGAGGCCAGAGGCAGTCTGCATGATTTAGCAAGACCCTGTCTCAAAATAAAATATTTAAAAAGGAGCTGGGGGTACAGCTTAGCGGTGGGACACTTGCAAAGTATGTGCAAGGCCCTAGATTCAGCCCCCAAGTACCATCTAGTTAAAAGTTCCCCTAGTTACTGAAATTTTCTAATCTTGCAAGGAATAAGTGTCAAAATCGTGATCTTTGCATCCTGATAGCATAGAATTGTGAGAGGGGGAAGGCTTTTGAGTGTTTTCTTGTGCAGTTTTTCCTTATCTTTCTTCTGTTTCTTTCTTTTTTATTTTTTTCTTTCTTTCCCTCTCCCTTCCCCTCCCCTATTTTCTCCTCTCCACTCTCCTTTTTGGTATTTTGAGACATCATGAGGCGCCTGTTACTTAGCAGTTGTTTGGGCCTCACTACTGGTCTAAACTTCCTTGTAAGCCTAACAATTTTTCTATTATAGTCATATGCAAGCTACAGAGGAAAGGGAAATTAAATGGGTAACTCATTAATGTGAATAGAAATTGCATAATAGTTCTGTTGTGTGCAATGGAGAGAGTAGATACCTTAGATTCTACACTTAATATTAATGCTGAATATGTCAGAAAATTAGGAAAATATTCCATCCTAATTACTGGCAGATGTATCAAAGTCCTTTTTTCCTTTGTTCTTGTGCCAAAAAGTTTTGTCATTATGAAGTTACCCGCAAAACTATGCAATCCAGTCAAAGAAAGCTTTCTGTACTGACCTCCCTAAGAGGACATAAAGCATGCAAAACTTAAATGACTGAATTTTAGATGTTACTTGCAGTCGAGCAAGGAAAATACTAATTTTTTGTCTAGTTTTCTTACCATAAAATACAAAATGGAGTTATTGAGTATATAGATACACCTTTAAATATATTTTTATTATATTAACAACTAATATTTGCCTAATAATAATATGGTACAAAGCATTTTCACATGTTATACCAAATTTGAAAGATACTAATGCCAGTGTAGTGGATAGAAATACTGCTCTGATTACTATTTGAGCAAGTTCAATTGAACTTGACTTTTATTTTCTTCACAGATATATCTTAATGGAACTTTAATTCTTCTCTATTGTCTTCACTGTTCATTTATTTAGAGAGAAAGGGAGAAGCAAGTATGTTCATATTAATCCCTTGGCCTTGTTTTTATTCAATGCAGGTGCGAAAAGAATATGGCAAGTGCTTCAGACACTCATACTGCTGTGGAGGCCTCCCAACTGAGAGCCCCCACAGTTCTGTGAAGGCATCAACCGCCAGAACCAGTGCTCGGTATTCCTCTGGCACACAGGTAACAGAGTTTGACAGCATCTTTAATTAACCTTATGTATAGAAAGCCTACCGAGACATGTTCTGTTTAGATGCACTAATTGTTTCCTCATTATAATGATCTAGGTAGCAAATACTTGCTTTTCTAGTATTTTGCTTTTAATTCCTTCTTAACTGTGTACTGAAGGTATTCTCTCCTTGTGAACATCCTTTTTTGAGGAAGAGAATTCTTTATGATGTATATTATAATTGGTTCCTATTCTAAGGTCATTTAGTATAGTGCTCATAGTAGATCCTCAATAAACATTTGTTGAATAATCAGTCATCTCCACTTTAAAAAAAGGCAATAAAAGAACACTTTAAGAGTGAAAGAATAAACACCTCTTAGAGTAGCCACAGGGCAGTATAGATGTCCTTAGTTAGAGACCAGAAACAACACACATTCTTTAAAAGGCCAAGTGATAATCCCATACAGATTGTTTAGGTAAATCACTGAATGTTTTTAATAAGGTAAGCCTGAGTAAACTAACTATAACATATCTGTCTTGCTATTTTATATTAATAGAGTCGTATAAGAAGGATGTGGAATGACACTGTGAGAAAACAATCTGAATCTTCTTTTATCTCAGGTGACATCAATAGCACTTCAACACTTAATCAAGGTCAGTTATTAGGAAAATTTGAGTTTACAATATACAATATCAATTTTTTACTTTTTTACCAGCTTAGAATAATTCTAGAGAAAACGTTGAAATTTTCTCTCCTGGGTTTATAGCACAAGTTCTTAAGCTGTTGAGTCAACTGATCATCATTTATTAGAGTACATATAAATTCATATTATTCCATAATGTCATTTTAAATATATAATTTTAAACCCCACATTAAGAGGATATGGCTGGAAAAATATAATTATTGAAAACATACCTTGTCACAGATTAAAATGTTTTCCTAGTTAGTATACATTTCTTCTTCCTAAGACATTTATGAAAGTTTTCTTCTTCAAATATTAATATAGTTAGAATAACTACTACTCATAAAACTGCCAATATTTTATTGAAAATTTGAAAAATTTTTGTAAATTTCATTTATATTTTTCGAAAAGTAAATAACATGCCAAAACATTCATAGTAAATCTTCATAAGCAAAATTAAAATACATGAAAGTTTATAAAGTAATTTTGCCCATGTTGTTTGATGTGACTATAATGGTAACTGTGTAACTCAATGAATTCTTAAAATATGCTGGAAAATGGAATAATTTAGCAAGATGAGGTCACAAGTACTCCTTTATAAAAGCTTTGTAAATTTCATTCTAATATGAAAAAATTATGCTATTGTGTAGACCCTCAGAAAGGTAATTTATGCAGGTACTTTCAATTTTGATTTACTGATGTGCAATATAGCATTAACTTAGAGCTTATCAAAATGAAATATTAAAGATATTTTTAATTTGGGATATTGTTCTGACAAGGTTCTGGTTCAAAATCAGACAGTATGTGTGACATCAAAATCAACATGAACTTTAACATGTTTTTAGTCAAATATATTAGCTATGCCAAACATGATCAAAAGAAGATGTGTAATTTATCAATTTTGAATAAGTTGTGTGTTTACTTATTGCTTTCATATTTTACTTGATTCATTAAAATGACTCAAATAGTAAATTACTTACTCAAAGATTCACTTTTGAAACCTGGCAAATGAGATTATAGATGAAAAATTCTTATCCTAGAATTTGTGAATCACCTAATAATTCATTTTGTAGGTTTTTTCCCTCAGCATGTACGCTTTTGCATTTACTAAGTGCAGCTTTTTGCCATGTGTCATAATTTTTACCTATTTGTGAAAGTTGTTTTTCTTCCTGCTTTTATCAAAGTTGGTATTAACACAGATGTTTTCATGAGGGATAACCCCACACTTGTAAATCTGAAAGTTTGAGATTCCCTCTTCTGGGCCTTAGTGGTTAAGTTTTTAATATTAAGCAGTAACAGCTTGAAACATAATGTTGATCTCTATGCATTTAATTGCCATTTTTGTTTAACAGTGATTTTGTATAAATTAGTAAATGTCATTCTTAGCAGGTGTTTACTTGGGGGGGTCTTAGAAAGCACCTGTGAATTACTGGAATTTAACTTCCCTCTCCCCTTTCTCCTTCAAATTTGGTAGATGAAATACAGTCCGAAAATTTCAGCAGATTTTCCATTGCCAACTCACCCTCTTCCCTGTTGAATTTAAAAGAAAAAAAAAAGTACTTCTGTAACATGAAAATAAAAAAACTGATGTAATTTTTTTTCTGTTTTTGTTTTTGTTTTTGTTTTGCTTTAGGAATGACTGGCAATTACCTACTAACAAACCCTCTTCTTCGACCCCACGGCACTAACAACCCCTATAACACATTGCTCGCTGAAACAGTTGTATGTAATGCCCCTTCAGCTCCTGTATTTAACTCACCAGGTGTGCTTATACTCACAAATAAAACTACCTTTCTTTGCTACTAAACAGAGCTTTAGTCTGTGCCCTGTTTCTAAAATATTCACGTTGCCATACATTTATTATTAAGCGCTTAATTTCTCAATTAAAAATTATGAATTATAGTGTTGCCCATGCCAGGATTCTAAAACTGCACTATATTATAGTAAAATCTCAGTCATGATAGTATTTACAATAATTATCCATGTTTTTAACACAGGTGGCATAAATCTTAATATATTATTACAGGACTGACATCACATGGTCCGAGAGCCCATCTTCAAGATATATATCATTTAGAGGTATCCTATCTATATAATATATTGTTCAGTTGACAAAAATTTGCTTCTGGAATGAACTAGCTAATAAAGATAATTTGGATGTCTAGGTATAGAAAACTACATCCAGCATTATCTATATAACCAAACTATAGTATAGTGCAGCTTTATGGTAGTTTTTCTTTTTTCTTAAGGAAACTTTGAGAAAACAGTTAATATTAGTTTGTACATATGTTTTCTAATTGGGGGAGGGGGAGAGATTATGACTAACCTATTTATCATGTCTTTTACTAGCTTATTAAGAAAAACATATTTAATATTAACAGAATTTTCAAGATTTTGGTAAAAGTTATGAGATTACTGCTAGCCTATAATGCTTATTTGTGAATAGTATTTGCAACAAAATTAAACGCAACTTCGTTTCGTTTTTTTATTTTCTTAAAATTCTTTTTTAATGTAACTTGCAGCTTCTCTTTTCATTCTCTTGTTTTCTTACTTTCCTTATGCTTTCCTCTAGCAACCTACAGAGAGACAAGTATGGGAGTAAAACTTAACTTTGCCTATCAAATGTAAATTTTTTCAGCATGATTTTTAATGGGCACAATTAAAACATAACTAGCAGTCATGAAGTAGACTCAGCGGGCAAGTGGTTCACAATTTGCAACTAAAATTTTACCAAATTCAGGCAGTGTATCTGTCTGTACTGCCTTTTGTCAGTAATAAAGGTCTGTAGCAAATGTTGTCCATACTTAAGTATATGCAATGCTGAAATAATTTGCTCTATAAAGCCTGAAGTACTGTCAACCAAAATGCTTAATAATTGACTTATCATTTCTGCATTCCCACAGTAATCTTGCTACAGGCTGTGGAAAGTCTTCAAGTGAATTACCTGAACTTGGGCAGAAAAAGATGCCTCTTCAAAACCAAAGAAGTCTTAAATCTGCAGTATATCATAGAAAACACCTTTTGGATTATACCCAGTATATATTTTTATATTCATTAAGCAATGATAAAAAGAGAAGTTTGGAAAGATTGCAACTCTCTTCAGAGGAAATACATTTTATGCATATATGTCCCACAATTTAAAAGTGACAAATGTTAGTCATCTGCTATGGCACACATCTGTAATCCCAGCTATTTGAGCAGCTGAGGCAGTCGAATCACAGGTTCAAGGCCAGAGATAGCCTGTGCAACATAGTAAGGCCCTGTCTGAAAATGAAAAATGAAGTGGGGATATGGCTCAGTGGTGGAGCCCTTGCCTAACATGGGCGAGACCCTGGGTTCAACCCCCAGGTCCTGCAAAAAAAGAAAAAGAAAAGAAAGAAAGTAGGTAAAATCCTCAGGGATTTAAAAATTTAAAAAGTGCCAAATGTTTTCTAATGGTAAATCTTATAAAAATACGGCACATTTGAACTTATAAACTAGAAAATTGTGTGAAACAAGCTAAAGAAATCCTCCTAAGTAGCTAACATGACTTCATTTCATTAACCCATGGGGCATGATACAGATCAAACTGTCAGTTCTTCAAACGTAGGCATTGGGTCAGAAATTTTAAAAGAATATGAGTAACTAACTCAAAATACCCTCCCCTCATATTTTCATATCTGCTGACAATAATTCATCTAAAAATTATCAGGTAACTTATTGGTCATGATGTTTGTGCCATACAGAGATTTTTTTTTCCCTGAAAGAAACTGAGTTTTCTAGGATATCTGCAGCTTTAAGAGTGGAATGAGCACAAAAAGGGAAATTTCCTATTCTTTTCCAAGAATTAAATTTTTCCTAAACTCCTCCAAGCCTTGCATACAATGCAGCAGCCTCACAGTGGTCAGTTTCATTTCAATAACATCATTTCATTCTTTTTTTTTCAGACCTATCGGTAGACAAGTGATTTTTTTTTTCCTCTAGGACTTTGAGAATTAATAACCTAACCTTCCATCGTGCAGACCATTTAAGTTTCTCTGACTTTTTTTCTTCATTTGCTTGCAAAGCACTGTGATGTCTTAGTTTACATGTTTATATGTCTGTAGAAAATACAACTCTGATTCAAATAGAGCATGTTATACCATGTTTTTTTTCTCCTAAATTTCTTTCCATATCTCAAGCAGATTTATCCAATCTTTCATTCCTTTAGAAATAAAAATATATTAGCCAAGGCTGACACCCTTCTCACATTCCATAGTTAATATCGATTCTTGGTTTAATTTCTGTGACCCATACTTAAGAAATCTCTTAACATTTCTGCGTTTGACTTCCATGCCCATGGTGTCTATGGGCCAGTCTTGTACAGTAGACTCTGCTGGTTCATTCGGTGCTGTCACTGTGACTGATGCAGACTGCAGGGCTGCAGGCAAACTTTGACCATTAGAAGCCTGGGGCCATTGCTATCAGAGAGAGGACTAGTAACAAACGATCTCAAAATCAGAAGAAATACTAAATGAAAAGTAAAGGCTGCTATTGCTCTAATCTAATTTGTTGAACCCTTGCTCTGACTAAGTTGCTGAGAAGCTTAGAAATTCTTCATCATGTTACAATAAATCATTTTACTTTCTTTTATATATCAGCTACTCTTAGGCCAGATAGCCTGAGCAGACAGACATGATGTGAGTTGTCCAAAGTGAGTCATTCCACCTGCTGTCTATCATGTTGTTGGATGGTGCTTGTGGACCCCTGGTCCAGTCAGTATGAAAGATGGCTGTCTCTGTTTAACATGAATTCTTTGTATCTGTCCATTTTTTTCATTCTTTTTTTAAAATTTCATCTCCAGAAAAAGGAAATGTTAGAATGTTGTTTAAAAAGTTGCTTGCCAGTTATGTGGGTTTATGTTGTACATTTGCCTTTCGGTTTTGTATGTGACTTATTCCTTTTTAATTTAGTGTTGTTTAGGACAAATTCTGTTAATTTTATTTTTATAAACCATAGTCTTGTACTTTAAAATGTAAATGTCACTAATGAATTGCTTTGCATTAACTATGCAAGGGCATGGAGTGAAGTCTTGTTTGTAAGAGTGTCAGAGATTTGACCAAAAATCAATTCATAACTACTGTCTCCCTGAAATTGATAAAGTAATATTCTGTATGCCCTTTTCCCTCCCTGGAAAACAGTATGATTTTTTTTTAACACTTTTTCCTGTTATCTAAGAGGTTGCAACTGTTTACAGTTGGGAATGCGGGAAAGCCTGGCACTTTTCAAGTGTTAGCTTTCAAATACAACTTTGTCCTGAACGACATTAAAAAGTTTTGTACAACAGAAATAAAATTTATTTGGAAAGGAACCCAGGCAGTAATGGTAGCTCCATCTTTTCTGTTTCAGGACATTCACTGAACAATGCCAGGGATACAAGTGCCATGGATACTCTACCGCTAAATGGTAATTTTAACAACAGCTACTCACTGCGCAAGGGGGACTATGATAGTGTCCAGGTCGTGGACTGTGGACTGAGTCTGAATGATACTGCTTTTGAAAAAATGATCATTTCAGAATTAGTGCACAACAACCTGCGGGGCAGCAGCAAAACTCACAACCTCGAGCTCACCCTACCTGTCAAACCTGTGATCGGGGGCAGCAGCAGTGAAGATGATGCTATCGTGACAGACGCTTCATCTTTAATGCACGGTGACAACCCGGGGCTGGAGCTCCATCACAAAGAACTCGAGGCACCACTTATTCCCCAGCGGACTCACTCCCTTCTGTATCAACCCCAGAAGAAAGTGAAGCCAGAGGGAACAGACAGCTATGTGTCCCAGCTGACAGCGGAGGCGGAGGATCACCTACAGTCCCCCAACAGAGACTCTCTTTACACAAGCATGCCCAATCTTAGAGACTCTCCCTACCAGGAGAGCAGCCCTGACATGGAAGAAGACCTCTCTCCCTCCAGGAGGAGTGAGAATGAGGACATTTACTATAAAAGCATGCCAAATCTTGGAGCTGGCCATCAGCTTCAGATGTGCTACCAGATCAGCAGGGGCAATAGCGATGGTTATATAATCCCCATTAACAAAGAAGGGTGTATCCCAGAAGGGGATGTTAGAGAAGGACAAATGCAGCTGGTAACAAGTCTTTAATAGTACAGTTAAAGGATTCTTCCATGGGCCACATGCAAGTATTAATAAATAAAAAAGGACTCGATTGGCCCAATTCACCTCCCTCAGACTCTGCTTGAAAAGACTGCTCTGTTGACCTGTGGTTCTCCAGTGTAAAGAAAGATGACTGAACCTTGCAGTTCTGTGAATTTTTATAAAACATACAAAAACTTTGTATATACGCAGAGTATACTAAAAATGAATTATTTGTTACAGAGAAAAGATGCCAACCAGGTATTTTAAGATTCTGCTGCTGTGTAGAGAAATTGTGAAGCAAGCAAAACAAAACGTTCCAGCCATTTTGCTGCAGCAGTTTGTGAACTAAATTTGTAAATATGGCTGCATCATTTTTGTAGGCCTGCATTGTATTATATACAAGACGTAGGCTTTAAGATCCTGTGGGACAAATTTACTGTACCTTACTGTTCCTGACAAAACTTGGAAAAGCAGGAGAGATATTCTGCATCAGTTTGCAGTTCACTGCAAATCTTTTACATTAAGGCAAAGATTGAAAACATGTTTAACCACTAGCAATCAAGCCACAGGCCTTATTTCATATGTTTCCTCAACTGTACAATGAACTATTCTCATGAGAAATGGCTAAAGAAATTATATTTTGTTCTATTGCTAGGGTAAAATAAATACATTTGTGTCCAACTGAAATATAATTGTCATTAAAATAATTTTAAAAGAATTTGAAGAAAATATTGTGAAAAGCTCTTGGTTGCACATACGTTATGAAATGTTTTTCTTACACTTTGTCATGGTAAGTTCTACCCATTTTCACTTCTTTTCCACTGTATACAGTGTTCTGCTTTGACGAGTTAAGTCTTTTTTCTTACATTTAAATTTCTTATTGCCAAAAGAACGTGTTTTATGGGGAGAAAACTCTTTGAAGCCAGTTCTGCCATGCCTTGCACAAATGTGGTGAAATCTAGAGAAGATTGTGTGTCATCTCTCTGTTTATTCTTGAACAGAGGGCAAAGAGGGCACTGGGCACTTCTCACAAACTTTCTAGTGAACAAAAGGTGCCTATTCTTTTTTTAAAAAAATAAAACAAATATTACTCTTCCATATTCTTTCTGCCTATATTTAGTAATTAATTTATTTTATGATAAAATTCTAATGAAATGTAAATTGTTTCAGTAAAATTCTGCTTTTCTTTTCATCCCTTTGTGTAAGCCTGTTAATAATGAGCCCATCACTAATATCCAGTGTAAAATTTAACACGGTTTGACAGTAAATAAATGTGAATTTTTTCAAGTAGTTAATGTTGACTTTTATGTATGATGTATAATTGGCTTTAACACATCGATCCTTTCCCTTCCTACCCTTGGTTTAGGTAACTTCGAACTAACCCCTGAATATGTAAAAGAATACAGTTAAGTTGCCTATTTTATGTTTATGCTGAAAAGAATATATGTGTGTTCTAATTATACACTACATATGCACAAAATCTTTGGGCTGGGGTTTAGATCAGTTGGTAGAGTGCTGCTCTGCACACTTTGAGGACCCGGGGTTCGATCCCCAGCACTGCAAAAACAGGGAAGGATGTGGCAACCCACTTCCCAGGCAATCCCAAAATAATCAGCCATTGAAAACCCTGAGGGTTGCTATGAGTTTGTACCAGACCTGACAGTACATAACAACAACAACCCACAAAACCTGGCAGATAATTTTCAATGGTGAAATAATCTGAAAGTATTTTTATTTGTTACACCCAAACTAAACAGTATAAAATAAAAGAAGGAAATTCTACCATTAAATTTGGGCATCAAAAAAACCTGACATTTTTTCTTAAATTGATTTTTCCAGCATTATGTTGAGGAGAGATTCTTAAAATAGTCCTTTGCAGTCTGAGGATTGTATATCTCTCTATAGACTGCCAAGAATGACAGTATTTGTTATCATGGACAGGTTTTACTACAAGTTCAAAAATCATATAATTGAATCTCAACAGATAGATTTTTTTCGTTTTTATATCATAAGCATTTATATCAAATTCTTTGAAAGTTTAGCAGTTCTCTCAAATGCTTTTAACCAAGTTAAAAAAATCACTTTCAGTGGACACATTTGCTCATGTCTCTTGAATTTAAAGAGAATAATTTTTAGAGTATGTATTCGTAGATCTAATGGTGGATACAATGAAATAGATACTAAATAATGAAATATCTTAAACATCTACTGGTAAGATAAAAAAGAGGCCAAATACAAATCACTAATACCAAGTTGGAGATTGACCCTGTAAGAAATGAATGTTCAGAGAGATTTAACAATCTTCTGAGAAAGGGTATACATAATTGCTTTTGCTAAAATTCTTCAAGAATTTAAGAAACTATTTCCTGGAAGAGGGCATTATAGCCAAGCATTTAAATTGTCTATCTTGTTATACTTTTCCTTTTCAGCACCTGAACCTATACTATATTGTGTATATATAGTTGCCAGTATACAAACTAATAGCTAAGGTCAGGCTGTTACAGTAGTGAATTTTAAAAAATTGAGTAAGTAGAAGAAAGGCAGCATTGATTATTCAGTTAGTCCCATTTATTTCTCCTGAGTCAGTTGTAGGAATTCTGATATGACCTGAGCAACATATTATGGAAGAAGTGTTCTCTTTAGCAAAAGTAATGAGTCTTTATCCTGTAGAATATAATTTGAAAGCTGTCATTCATCTTTGCCATCAAAAGAATTGTTTTTAAAACATTTCTTTCTAAAAATACATAAGTATTGCTTTAGATCCCATCTATGATTCCTCCTAGTACAAGATAGCTTTTTAGATCTAAAATTATTAATCTACTGCCTGTCTTTTAATGCTGATACATTCTTTATGAGCATAGGGTTTTCCCAGACTTCACATGGGTATATGCTTTCCACATCTTTGATTGTTTCTCTTTGTGACCGTCACAACTATGAACTTTAAAAGTTGCTTTATTTTCCTTATTTCCTGGGACAGTTACTCTGCTAATCTATTAATAATAAAGATGCTCATGTCCATTTATTTTAGATGTGCAAATTAGTCTTGATTGAACTTTAAAAAAATGCTGTGTTCTATTTATAAATATGTACATATAATTTACATGTATATGTTTATCTTTAAGCTTTTATAGTTTATATGGAAGAGAATATAAATCACTCAGACATGGTGTCAATTCACATTCACTTTCACTTGGAGGTAATTACATGTAATATTGTAATGAACAAATCATTTGGCAGAAAAACATCACTGTCCTCTTCAGAGAGATGAGAAGCGTCATGTGCAAAAGCTTTGGCAAATTTCAAAAGAAAAATTCATGTGCACTTGTTTTATGGATGTATTCAGGATGCTTTATATATTTCTTTAAGTGAGAAAGGAGAAGTGTATTTTTCCATCAATTTAATTTTGAAACTCAAGCTTAAAACTGACCTTTAATATGCTCTTGTGGGATATGGAGTGAGGAGATTGTAAAATTTTAACTCAGTAAAATTTTATTACAGTTACAATCTTTTCAGTTGGAAAACTTGAAAGGATGCATACTAGTTGAATTTCCGAAATGGAAACAGCTTTTCATATTTTCTTGAAACTGAAATTTTCTTTAAAGATAGTGTTCCCTGTTCTTCTTTTTTTTTACAAATAAAATGTAGTTCCCAGAGTTCACATGATACTGCGTACTAGATGTTTCTCTTTGCATAAAATTATTGCATTGAATCTCGAACATTAGTATGAAAATTTGCCTGTTGAGAATAGATGAGAATTACTTCACAATGTAATAAAATTAGCATGTCTTTGATGAAAAAACACCATATCATATGCTTTCTGATAGTTGATTTTGAGTCCTTAAATAGCATGTATTGACAAGCTGGGAGTATTAGTGCTGAAGGATAAGTGAATGGTAGTAGATTTAGAGATAATTCATGACAGTCTTAATTATCATTGAAATGATTTGGTATGAGAATTTTCTGTTGTATCACTTTGACTCTTGTTCCAAGTGACCAAAAACATACTATGTTGGCTGAATGCACCAAGGAGAAATATTTGAATGTTTGAGAAGGACATTACATCTTTAAACAACATGTACTTTTACATGTTATTTGTGCCTTGTTGCAAAACTTACATTGTTAATAGGAACTCCTGGAAGTTACCCAAGTTCATCTCAAGGCAATATGGCCACCAAGCTTTCAAGACCAGGGTAACATATCTCTGTCAAAGGGCATTAACAAGTTGTTAATTGCACCATGTAATTAAGGTAATTAAATGTGCCATAAGCATTTTTAAAATACTGGCAACAGACCACTCCTCATTTCTTAATAAGGCTTCTCTGGAGTCTTCATCTTTCTCCCGATGACATTACTGTTCGCTCATGTGGGGTTTCACAGAAGTCTTGAGAAGCCAGTTTGATTTTTACAGCCTAGTGTTTTCACTGGTGAGGTTTTTCTGACTTATTATACATTGTGAAATGTTAGGTGTACTACAGATCACTATATGAAATACGAAACAAAACAACCCAATACACCGAGCTTACCAAAACCTTTACCTGCTATGGAAAAAAAAAATACTGTCTAATGAGTCTTACACATAATTTTCTATTACATGCTTATTGAAGCTATAAGACCAAAATCTCTTAGAAATATTTAAAATGCATAATCTTCAGCAAGCCAATGGTGTGTGAGCATAAGGGACTAGTGATGAATGATCAATTTATGAATGATTTTTACAAGCATTTTTAAATCATGTCAGAACTAAGCTTTTAAAAAGTCATTTTGGCAGCCACAGTAACATGGCTTTCTTGTTTGATTACATTAGACAAAAATTACTGATCTTTTGATACTCTCTTTAAAAAGGCTAGCAGTTACTATATAGAACCAACATGAACAATAATGATAGGTATCAAGGTATTGATCAGATGAAAGATTCATTTGTTTTTCTGCTAAAATACCAATCTTAATAGATGGCTTTTAAACCAAAACATAGTGCTAGCAGACAGTAAATTATTTTAGCACTAAAATACAGGAGCTTAAAAAAAAAAAGACAAGAATTGTCTACTTTTTAAATAACAGCATAAAAAGTTTTTCACATTATGTATTTGAACAGGAATAAAACTGCTAGCACCTACCTTTTAATACATGCTTAGATATGTGCCAGGCTCTGTACTAAATGTTATGTAATTTATTGGACTTAATCCTCTTAATGGCCTGTGGCCTTAGCCCTGTGGCATCTGATCCCGTCAGATCTCAGAAGCTAAGCAGGGTGGGGCCTGGTTAGTACTTGGATGGGAGACCGCCTGGGAACACCAGCTGCTGTAGGCTTGGGAGACAGACCCAGCAACTCACTCCCAAAAATCAGTCCGCCGTTGAAAACGTTATGAACAGCAGAGAAGCACTGACAACAGCGTTTCGCCTGTTGTACATAGGGTTGCTGAGTCCGATACCGACTCGATGGCACCTAACAACAACAAGAATCCTCTCAACAATCCTCTGAGGCGGGTGTTCATTATTCACTTTTGCAAAAGAAGAAAAATAATTTGTTCAAGGTCTCAGCTGGTGAATGACAGAGCCTGCACCAGAATGTTCTCTTTTGACTCCAGAGTTTGAGCATTTACCAACATGTGTAACTTTTAGTTTTACTTGGAGCTCCAACAATATTCCTAATACCTCATGGACTTTTTTTTATTTCTTGCTGGCAGTTGTAGAAGGGTTTTTGTTATTTTTGAACCCACAGAATTGTAAAGGAAAATGAAATAAGGAAGTCATTTTAAATAATACAGTTTTTCAGACATATGCATCCCTGGTAAAAGGTAATCTACTTATCTCTAAAAGATAAAATGGTAGCAGAAGTGGATCCATTAACTGGGTTGTAGTCAAAATGTAATGCTGATGATTTATTGGCTTACCTGCTTACCCTTTTGGATATAACTTAATCAAAAGTTCATCAAGGGGGAGTTGTAATGGGAAAAAATATCAAGCGTTTGATTAAGGACATCCAATTTCTGGGCTTCACCTGGCCAATAAAATATATTGGCTTAAACAGTTTGCAGCAGGGCCAAAACCAACAAAAAATAAAAATCAATTTATTTAAGTATTTGATTTTTATTTCCCTGCACAACTAAGCCATAACAAAAGCCATGTGAAAAATTAAAATGATAGTTTCCTAACACTTTTAAAAGTTAGTATTGTTTAAAAGCTCTGTGTGTTTATGTTTTACCATGTAGTCCTTTTAGTTTTCATAATCTTCCTCTCTCTTTAACCTTTGGCCAGAGACCTAATCTTTTCCTCTAAAAAGTAAAGAGTTTTCATTAAAATAGTGTTAGTGTTTGTTTTGTTTTGTTTCAAAATATCTCCCGCAGAGTCCTGGAGTTACAGGTAGGAACCCTGTCGGTTACATCATGGAAAATGTAGTCCACTAACGCAGGCATTGTGTGGACCAGTGGGTGGATCTCCCCACCCACTGCAGAGCTAGGGATCTAACATGGAACCTCACACTTGCTACACAATAGGCAAGCACTCTAACTTTCAGCTGCATCACCAGTCCCTTGACCTTTATGATTGTTTGCAGTAGTTCTCAAAATTGTCCAAGATAAGTGTCATTACAAGTAAGGAAACTGAGTGTCTAAATACTCCAGCTTAACCATCTACTAAATGATGAAGGAGGAATTAGAATATAACTTGAGGCTTGAATCCAACTATTAAGTAATGTTCACTTCTGGCTCTGGTGACAGACTGGCCCAGCTAGGCTTCCACCCTCCAGGAACTTTGCAGCAGTTAACCTGCACCAGAAGCCTTATGCGCTGACTCTTAGGGACAACTGATTACATAGCTAGTCCTTGAGTCACAGAGGTGAAGAGGGAATCTATTAGGGATTTTGAGTCTGTACTCAGGGCTTCTGCCCAAGACAGACACTGTCTTCCAGCTAGTTACCTGATTGAATGGTGGGGTGGAAGGCATTAACTTAGGTCTCCAGCTCTTGCCTACCTCCTTTCATTTCTTAATTTCTCTCCTCTATTATTTTCCTTCTCAAGCTTTTTGTTTTTCCTCTTAATTTTCTCCTCATTTTTCATTGTTTATTTCATTTTTATAACCACTTTAGTTCTTAATCACATCTACATTTATATACCATCTTTCATTTTATAGATTTAGCCCTTTTTATTAGTGTATATATATTTTTAGCCTCCAAATATCCTCTTCCATGTCATATCTTCTAGTCTCATTTCCTTTTTTTCTAAAAATCTCATATCTTATTTTAAAATATTAACCTTTAATCTTTATTGAAATTCAGGCTTGCTTATATTTAAACTTTTCCCTGGTTCTACTTTTTAATTTTCTATTTACTACCCACATTTTTAAAAAATATTTTCAATCCTTTCTCTCTCTTCTCTCTTTCTCTCTCTGGACTTCTCTTTTCAGCAATTGTTGTTGTTACGTGCTGTTGAGTCAGGTCCAACTCATAGCGACCCTGTGTACAATAGAATGAAACACTCCCCAGCACTGTGCCGTGCTGTGCCTGGCCTTATGTCACTGCTTCTCTGCTATTCATAGAATTTTCAATTTCTGATGGTTTCAGGAGTGGACTTCCAGGGCTTTTTCCCATTTTTGTGGTGCTAGGGATAGAACCCAGGGCTCAGAGCATGCAGAGCAAGCACTCTACCAACTGAGCTAAACCCCAGCTTTTCAATGGGAGGAGGTGTTAACACAAAGTTGATAGCATTGAAAAAAAAGTTTCTGGCAGTTCAATCCTATATGTAATTCAAAGGGAGGAGAGGACACCTTAAATTTTAGAAGCTAGGTACACTACAGAAATAATCCAAACAGAAAAGTGTGATTGGGAATAGGATGCACCTAGGGAGGTGACTTCATGTCTCTTCTCTTCCTGTGACATGCAGAATGACATTTTTATAATTTTTCTCTAATCCTTTCAGTAATTTTCTAGTATTTTATACCTAACAAGTCTTTTTTAAAAGAGTCACCTTAACAACTCTTATTTTCCCATAGCCATTTAATAATCAGTTTATGTAATATTTAGTGATATTTTAAAATTCCAATAACAAAAACTTACTACTTACGTTGGTCCCACATCATGATGCATTAAAGTCTAGGGATTTATCCTATCCATATCCTCAAAGTTATGCTGAAACACTATAAATGTCTATGGAAGAGGGTGACTTCTTGTCTTTTTTGCCATCTGACTAGTTTACAAAAAGGAACCCTGGATTCTAGTTCAAGCAATTCCACTTGATGCTCTGTGATATTGAACATTTAGCAAACTCTTTGAGTTTCAGTTACACAAAATCTAAAGCCAAAAGTGTTTGCAAAGATTAGATGTGCCTCTTAATTAAAGAGCAATATTAATAAGAGCTCTCCAAACTGATCCTCACTTAGCCAACTTTCCAGAATAACTTTGGCTCACCTGTCTGTTAAACATATGGACCACTTTCAGTACACAGAGCCCAGCCAGCAGGCTATTCTCTAGTTTTCTCCTTCTTCTTTGACTAGCTTAGTTGTATATTTACCAAGAGCTAGTTGTGTTTTCATTGTCACCAAAAATTTGCAATTGTACTGGCTATTGTAAATAATTTAATTATCATATTAAATGAGAATAGGAAAAAAAATAAGCATGAAGCACTAGAAATTTACTGCTAAGTCAATTGTGGATAATACAATCAAAAAGTGTCAGACTAAAAAAGAATAAACCTCTGAAAGGAGACTGCACTCAGATCACCCCACAAGCACCTGAAGTTTTTTTTATCTCATTTAAAAGAGAAATTGGACATTGTAGGTGTTACATTCTAGGTTAAGTATTTATAACAAAGACAGTTTGGGAGGCTAACCAACAAATCCACACTCAAAAACCTTTGCCCCTGTAGAAACTGACTTTTTGATTACCCAGTCAATGCTTTACTCATACTGAATAAGAGGACTTTTGGTGAACGAGGATGTAATTTAATAAAATAAATTTTCCAATACAACAATTATAGTATCTAAAATGCTCATCACAGTTTAACAAATTGAAGGTAAAACAGCAAGTCCTTCCATATTTTATCTATTTCTTATATATTTATCCCATTTTTAATGTTCATTATATGCTAATATATTCAACAACATATCAAAGTAAATAATTTAATGAACTGGAGGTATTATGGTGATAGGAACTTCAGATGCACGGAGACATAGGTTTAATTCTTTCTTCTGTTGGGCAAATTACTTAACCTCTCTCAAATTATTTCCTCCTCCGTAAAATTGGAATTAGCCTACCTAGCTAAGGATTGTCCTGGGGATTAGAAGTAATGTACGTAAAGTATCTTAGTGCAGCATCTGGCGTGTGATGGGCACTCAACATAGAAGCTTTTTTCCTTTAGGAGGATATCATAAGCAGCATAGACACCTTGTGACTTTGAGTTTTAGAAAAATAATCAGTCAGGACTTCAGCTGGCTTGTCATTATCTTCCTCATGTCAAATGGCCAGGAAATACTTTCAGTAGCATTGTATGAACAACGCATCTGGAGCCACCAGCTTCAGCCATACAAGGGATGGGTTTCTGACGGTGATCTGAGGAACGCTCAGCTTAAGGAGAGACCTACATTACAGCAAAGGGGAGCAGGCCTCTGAGCTGCCTTCTGGAGTATTAAGTTAACTAATTTTAAAAAATATGTCTCTTGTTCAGAGAAGTGTGTCACTCAGTTTTTCTATTTCTGTGATGAAAGCTTTCCCTTCCTTTTCATTTTTCCTTCTTTTTCTTGTCTTGTTCTTTCCTACAAAATTATAGCTCTCTCTTTCTGTACTTGTTTGTTTCATCTTTCTTCCATGTAGTAAATACGGGTGACTCCATACTATGTGTTTCATGTGTAAAAATAGATGGTGGAGCACAAATGTGAAGGATGTCCCTGTCTTTGAACTAATCGTGGTAACAACAAACAAATGACATATTGATCACCTACTATGAGCTGGGATTTAGCTCAGTTAGTAGAGCACGCTCTGCAGCATCTGAGGTCCTGGGTTCAGTTCCACTCCGGAGGCAATCCCCAAAACAATCAGCTATTGAAAACCCTAGGAGGGTCACTATGACTGAACACCTCAATGGCACCTAACAGCTGTGAGCTAAACCCTGTATGTAAGCCATTCACGAACATTTATCTCACATTTAAAAAATTTCAATTCTTTTACCAATTCCATGATATAAATTCTATTATCTTATTATCTTATCATTATCACTTATTTTATAAGTGAATAAACAGACTTAGCAAGGTGAATTAACTTGCTAACAATGAGAAAAAAAAAATCTAGCTGGTGGGGAACCCGAGAGCCTGAATTGCAGAGTCTTCTTATGATACAACCGGCATGGCATGATACAGAAACTTTTTTGGAACAGAGTCTCACTATACATAGCCTAAGCCAGAGCAGGACTTGTGATCCTCCTGCCTCAGCCTCCCATGTACTGGAAAGAAATATATTTGTTTAAAGTATGATTATAACCACTAAGATGAAGGCTTACCTATTGTGAGAAATACAACAGGAGAATAGTTGACTAAAAGGAGTCCTGAGAAAGGTTTACCGAGGAGATAATGTTAGAGCTGGGTTTGGAAGGATAGGTAGAAGTTTTCTGGATGAATAGAAAGTATTGTAGGTGAATAAAAAATTATGCAAATAGCAATCCAAAGTGATAAGACACTGGGTGATCTGAGGGAAAAGGTCAGTGTGGCTGAAATAATACATTGTGTGCAGTAGACAGAAGGTTTGGGAGATAGACTGAGGCCAGGTTGAGAGAGTTCTTGAATGCCCCTCAAGTTCTTGAACTGCTGTCTGCTGCTTTATGCTCATGTCAGAAGGGAAGAGAATTCATATCAGTGTTTAGTGAATTCTCTTACATGCCAGGCACTGTATGTCATGCTTTATTTACATTGTTTCATTTAATTCTCACAATCACACAAGAAAGTAGGCATCACCTAATATTATTGCCTCTTGTTGTTATTATGTGCTATTGAGCCAGACTGAACTCATAGCAACTGTATGTACAACAGATTTAACACTCCCCAACACTGCCATGCCTGGCACTACTGTCAGTGCTTCTCTGCTATTCATAAGGTTTTCAATGGCTGATTGTTTAGGAAGTGGGCTACCAAGTCCTTCTCCCAAGCCTACAGCACCTGGTGTTCCCAGGCAGTCTCCCATCCAAGGACTATCCAGGTCCGACGCTGTTTAGTTTCTGAGATCAGACAGGATAGGACACTAGGGTGGTATTGGTGGTATACCCATATTATTGCTTATTCAAATTTAAAAGGTAGCATATTGTTACTTTTTCATCACTGTGACAAAAATACCTGAGAAAATAAGGGGGCAGAGTATGATTTTAGACCATGGTTTCAGAGGTTTTAGTCCATCATGGTAAGGTAGATGTGTTGGAGCGGGGCAGCTCACATCATGGCAGCCAGGAAGCAGAGAGAAAGAATGTCTGCACTAGCTGGATCTCTCTTATTTCCCCTTCATCCAGGGGCCCCAGCCTATGGGATGATGCTGCCCACATTCAGGGCAGATATTCTCTACTTCATTAATCTTCTCTGGAAATACCCTCACTGGCACAGTCAGAAGTGTGCTTTGTTAATCTCCTAGGCACTTTTCAATCCAATCAAGTTGATAATCAAGATTAATCATAAGCAGTACTCACTGAATTTTTACAAAATGAACATACCAATGCAATCAGCAGCTATAATAGAAACTGAATGTAGAACCCAAAGTTGCTTTAGGTCCTCTTTCAGCGTGTGCCCCAGGGTGATTGACTGACTTCTAATACTGTAGTTTACACTTGTCTGTCTTTGAACCATGTTGTTGCTGGGTGCCATAGCGTTAGATCAGACTCATAGTGACCCTATGTACCTTTTTTTTTTTCTCTCTCTAACATGTACTTTATCATACTTAGTTTTCAGCCAGAAAGTACTAGACACGGGGTTGGGAGATGGGTCAGTGGAGTGTGCTGTCATAGCATACACAGTTTGATCTCCAGGGTTTGATCTCCAGCACTTTGTCCATTATTCCCCATGGCTCTGCTCCTTCTTGAGGTGAGTCTTCATTTGTCTTTAGTTTTCTTGGGAACACTGTCCAACACTGTGCCATGCACACAGTCATATTTATGTTTGAGCCCATTGTTGCAGTCACTATGTTTCTTCTCATTTTGAGTCATGCCACATCAGCAAAAGGAGGCCCCAGGGGTTTTACTTCATTCCTATCACTAAGGTTGTTGACCCTACTTTGAAAAGTCAACGCTTCCCTGGTCATTCCTTGAATGCCTTCCAGTCTGGGGGGGCTCATTTTCCAGCATTATATTTGACAGTGCTTCTCTGCTATTCATAGGGTTTTCAATAGCTAATTTTGGGGGAGTGCACTGCTGGCTCCTTCTCCCTAGTCTTTGAACAATATAAGAGCAGATATTGCAATGCAAAAGGTACCATGTATGGTTTCTTCAATATTATGGTCATGAAATTCATTCAGGCAGGCACATGCAGTTGCAGTTCATTTCTTTTCTTTGCTGTTTAAAGTTCCATTTATGACTATATCATACATTATTTATTCAGCCTTGGAGTGGTTATTAGGATCCATTTAAAAAATGATAAAACCAAAACTTTAATAGGTTAAATAGGCAGTTTTAAGTCACATGCTAGAAACTGGCAGAGATAAGACTCTGGTCCAGTATGATCTTACTTGAAAGCATGATAGGCAGTGTAATGTGGGGTTTGAGTCACTCAGTGTCTAGACAGCAATAATTTATTGAGTACTGGATAAACCACCCAAGAATTTATTGTGGTCCAAGTACTTTTCTAGCTTTTGAAGCATAGTAAAGAGCAAAGCGGATTCCCTGATTTCTTAATAAACATCTAGACATACAAGAAGATAACTTCAACTCCCAATAGGTGCTATGAAGACAATACCAATAACCATGTATAGAATACCTTTGTTGGCGGGCTTTTTTCTGTTCTAGGTACTTTACTGATATTACCTCACTTGATTCTCAATACGTACCTGTGTGGTAGGCACAGCAGCTTTTCTTATGGCCTTTATTTTACAGTTGAAAACTCTCATGCCCAGAGAGTAGAAGGACTTGCTTCAGACCCCACAGTTAGGACCTAAGGGAAGTAAGTTCTAATGTAGGCAGTCTGGCTTCAAACTGGTGCACATCAGCACACCTTTGTGAAGGGTAAGATGCTGGAGGGTTTTGCTGTGAGGCCAGACTAGCCAGGATGTGAGGAAGGACCTCTGTGAGGAATAGCTGGTTGAGTTGGAGGCTTGAATAGTGAAGAAGGTGTTTGTCTAAAGATCTGGAGAAAGAGAATTGCATGCATAAGCAGCAGCAAGTAAAAAGACCCTGAGTCAGGGATGAGGTTGGCACATGTAAGCATCAGAAAGGAGAAGAACTGTGGATGGAAACGAGGCCCTAGCCAAGTACAGAAGAGTAGCCAGAGACAGGGAATAACCTATCATTATTTGCCTACATCGAATGTATTTTTCTTTTGGTGGTGTTCTTTCCTAATTGACTGCACTGGCCTGGTGCAGAATGAATGTGATGACCTGCATGAAGGCCTGGACCCCTGACAAGGCAAGGACAGATTTAAAACTTGGCTTCTTCCTGTTCTTGCTCTTCTCCAATGCTGTTTGTATCCTGATGGCGACAGTGACCCTGGGAACCACTGGAGGCCAATAGCTTGTGGAAGAATGTGACCCACTCATATTCTCACAGATTCATGGTCTGCTGTTTTTCATTACTGATTGCAAAGTACCCACTGGAGTTTGGAACTGTCATGAGAGGCATCTCAGATCAGAATTCTTTTCACAGTCACCTATCAGATGTAAAAAGAGTACTGAACAAAAAGCATGAGTCTCAGTGAAACACGACCAGGACACCTTGGATGTCTGGATCTGCTATTTCTGAAAAGCTAGGAGTCAGTCTGGGGCCATTTCAGATGAAAAACACTACTTCTCTTTGGAACTAGCTATGACTTGGGGGACAGGGTGCTCTACACTATTTCAAGGTGACATAAAGTTATGTGGTGCTCGTCGTTATGAACCTGTTTCTAATTATATGCCTCCTTGATTATTGTTCTGCAGATTGATTAGAACCATATTCAAGACATTTGTAGATCGTAGTTTCTGGACACATCTATATGTTAGCAAATCAACTATGATTTATCCTGTGAATTATTGGTTAGGGATGGCTTCTTTTTTTCAATGCATGTTCTCTCTAGCTTATAATTTTAATTAGCACTTGCTCCCAGTTCATACTGAGAATAGACATGATTGTCACTTCAGCACTGATACACAGCCGTTACAAGTGACTTTGAGTTTTGCATTCAGATTCCCTAATCAATGCTGGACGTAGGATAAAGGAAACTGCTGAATTAAAGTTGCAGTGCAATAGGAAATTGAATAGCTCCTCAATTTAAGGGGTGACTTTGAATTAGATTACTGAGAGGCAAAGATGGATTTGACAATCCAGGTGCATTTACCCATCATGCTTAATTCTGGGTAAAGATCATCCTTCTCTCACACCCCAGCTCAATGGGAAGAGACTAGACCCAAGTGCTGGAAGGAAGGAAGGAAGGGTGGAAGGAAGGAAGGAAGGAAGAAAAGAAAAAGAAAAAGAAAAAGAAAAAGAAAAAGAAAAAGAAAAAGGGAAGAAAAGAATTGCAGCCTTCACTGCTTGGCAATCACAGCAGCTTGTGCTACCTAGGCAGCGTTATCATTTCTCCTCCTACCAGGCAGAGCTCTCATTTTCAACTTATTTCCTTTTACATTGAACAAAGTAAAGAGAGGCTTCCTTGGAAATTTTTATCATTTGGCTGCGGCAGATGCCTATGTATGAGATGAGGAAAGGACACTTCCTAAATATGGAAAATAATTATAAGAGAATCCTGCTTTGAATTTCTGATTACTCTCTTTTTACCAAAGATAATATTGTATTGTTTCTTGAAAGATCTAGTATTTTGAACAAGATAATTATAAGTCTATTAAGACATGAGTAGAAGTTCTTCTCTGTGAAATACAAGACAGCTACATATTTCAGAAAGATTTAAGTTCAAATTTAATCATTTTGTCTCTGAACTTCAAGTGAAATTTAATTGTCATCATCTTGACTTGCGTTGACTAATATACAAACAGTAGCAGTGAGAGTAGAAAAGTAGAACATGTGCTAAAGAAAATAAAGAGCCAACAGGAGTTTGATAGAAGTTTGGGAGATTCAAGAATGTAATCTGTTCTGGCAAGCTCGAGCTCTTTTCCTTCCTAAAAAAAATGTAATTGGTATTAAAAGACAATATTGCTTGGCAGTACAAATATGAATAGTTACCAGTAACAAGTTGGTGCAGTGTAAATGTTCCTAGGCCCACGTTTAGCAGGATATGTTAAGGAAGATCTACTTTCACAATGAGAAAGTTAAGGGTTTGAAATGAAGTAGAGTAACCTTGAGGGTTTTCATTGCCCACTAAAGCTTAGAAAAGGATGTGTTATGCTAGGGATGAGTTTGATCATCAGAAAATCAGTATGGGCTTTGCCCTAAGTGAACAGTGTCAATTAAGGAAAGGACTTTTTCCCAAGTAAAATAATTACTTGATATTTGTTGTATTAGTCCAGGTTCTCCAGAGAAATGGAACCAGTAAAGCCCCACAAGGTCATGGAGGCTTGTGGGCACAAAATCAGCTGGGGATTCAGGAGCCGCCAATGCTTCAGCTTAAGCCCAAAAGTTTTTGTCAGACTGAAGAATTCTTTCTTGCTCAGGAAAGGTCAAAGTGACATATAAAATTAAAATTAATCATCATAGTTATCAATGACAAGTTTTAGAGTTTCTATCTCTACATTAATTTGCGGTAGTTTCACCGTGTTATTCTGGGGCTGGGGATGTAGTTCGTTGGTAGAGCATTTCCCTAAGGGAGGCAAGGCCCTGGGTTTGATCTGCAGCAATGCTGGAAAAAAAATGAGTCTAAATATTATTTCATTGGCCCTTTTGGCATTTGTGTTGTTTAAAAAATATTTTAAACCTTAAGAATCTTCATATTGGAGTCAGTAATAATTGCTTTATAGTGAATGGTATTTTAGGATTAGGAAAAATGTAAGAAAAAAAAAGCCCTGATATTCATAAGAAGAATTCAGATGAAGCAGAATTCCTGCTACTTTTCTGTTTCTTTATATGTGTATTGGATAATTCACCAATTCTTAAATTCCCTTTCCATGAAGGACAATAAAAGAAAACTAATGTTTATTAGGGCTGAGATTTAGCTCAGTTGGTAGAGCACTGCTCTGTAGTCTCTGAGGTCCCAAGTTTGATTCCCAGCATCTCAAAAACAGGAGAAGGATGTGGCAATCCACTCCTGAGGCAATCCCGAAACAATCAGCCATTGAAAACACTATAAGGATCACTATAAGTCAGACATGACTTGACAGCACTTAACAACAACAACAATGTTTATTAAATACTTATTATTTGTAGCATGTAGCCATAGCCCTGTGGCATCTGATCCCCTCAGATCTCGGAAGCTAAGCAGGGTTGGGCCTGGTTAGTACCTGGATGGGAGACCGCCTGGGAACACCAGAAGCTGTAGGCTTGGGAGAAGGATCTGGCAACCCCCTCCCAAAAAATCAATCTGCCATTGAAAACCCTATGAACAGCAGAGAAGCACTGAGAATAGTGTTTCCTCTGTTGTACAGAGGGTCGCTATGAGTTGGACACCGACTTGAGGGCACCTAACAACAACAACAACAACCTTTATGTAGGCTCCATTGTAACAAACCTTCCTACACAAAGTCCTGTTCCACTCTCCAAAATCCATTGCAATTACTATATTAACACTAGTTGTATCTTTTCTAAGACTTTGCTTCCTTCTTTCTACTCCCTTGCTTCCCAGTGGCAGCAACATAAAAACTTGACTGTCAAAGCTCTCCATGAGCTGACCCTGCTCAACATGACCAAACTGTTTACAGCACTTTCCACAACTGCTTTCCCTGGGCTTCCAGTGCTGCTTAAGCACTTGATGTCTCATCCCAAGCCTTGCTCTGCCTGTGCTTCTATCTATATAAATCCTCCCCACCATCTTTTCTCTGAAGATTCTGAAATTCTAGACTACAGGATCTAAGCAGATACTGTTTCAGGCATTTTCCCCCAGCATAAATGGAGATGAAAGACTTTCATATCTATATTTCTTATTTGTAACTTTAAATGGCAATAGAATATAATTCCTATTGGTAACTTATCTGCTTTTCTCCATGGCATCCCCAGTTTCTCACATTATTCTTGACACATAGTAACCACATATTAAATTGCTATGTACAGACAATACAAAAAAAGTGTATACACATCTTTGCTGTTTTAAGAATGTGTCTATGCTTACATTCATTTGATTAATATCATTTCTTGGGCAAATGTCCTACTACACATTTCTCCTATAATTCAATTCAACTTCAAAAACTAATATGTAGATAACATCTCTTAAAATGGATATAAATATTTTTTGGCGTGCCTGTTATTGAATACATAAATGAATGAACTTCTGTTCCTGACAGTGAAGAGGTAGTTATTATATTGAAATTCTCCCAAATACCCTTAAAATGTTAAATAACCTATAAAATATATTTTGAAATGAATTGATAAACCAGCAAGAAAGTAAATTAAAAAACAAAGAGAAGAATAAAATGTATAGAGAACAATTGATCTAAGTGGAATGCTGAAATCAAATCTTGACTCTTCTCTCAAAGGTATTTATTGAACCTGAGAAATTTGATCTTTTGGAGTGGATGGCAGTGCTGGGAAGCAAACCCAGGGCCTCGCACACACTTGGCGAGCCTCTGTCACTGGGCTACACTCCCAGATCTTATATTTGGCTTTTATGAAGTTTTGCTGCACAAGACTCAGAAGCGAGTTTTCAGGGACCTCTCCTGAGATCTCATAACCTCAAGTTGGCTGTCATATGGGTTTGCTTCTTAAACTCATAATAGAAAAATTTCAAGTTCCTGAGTATTTTAAAGAAGACCTGCTGGGACTGGAGTGGAGCTCAGTGAAAAGAGTACTTGCCTATGATGCCCAAGGGACTCGGTCCAATTTCCACCTCCATAAAACAAACAGCAAATAAAGAGTGTTTATTTACATGAAAGATGCCATAAACTAGAGGTTTATCACCTAATATTATAATAGGTCTTTGCTTTATTTATTTATTTATTTATTTGGTTAGTTAGTCAGAGATAGAGTCATGCTAAGTAGCACAAGCTGGCCTGGAACTCACTATGTAGCCCAGGCTGGCCTCAAACCTGTGATCCTTCTGCCTCAGCCTTGGATTCCACCACACCTGGCTTAGGTCTTATTTGGTGCATTTTGAATACTAAACTCACCCTCAATCTTATTTCTATTTTAAATCCATTCCATAAAAAAAAGAAGTTGAAATGACAAGAGCATATAGCATATAGCATATGGATACATATCCATAAGTCATGCACTTTTCATGCCATGTGGTCAAAAAGAACCATGGCATTGGTCTGTCTTGGAGATTTGCTTTTCGTGAACCCTACTAAACTAACATGACAGAGATCCTGGTTTTGCCTGGTCTTGCCTCAGTCCAGAAGAGCTGTCTCTCAAGAACACATATTAGTTATTGGGATTTGTGGTTGGAACTACTTACATCAACCTGACCACCAGCCCACCAGCTAACGGAGTCAAGAGATTTCCTCTAGGAAGGCAAATAACTGAGGCCAATGGCAATCATACACCCTATAGAATAAATGTGGAAAAAACATGAATGTGCAACAAAATATCACAGAATAAGACAAAGAAGATACCAGCCTTCTCTCTTACTAAGATGATATTATTTCAGTTTTGGAAGATGAAAAAATTTCTGGAGATTAATGGAGGTGATAGATGCACAAGAATGTGAATTTCCTTAATGCCATTGAACTGTACGCTTAAAAAAGCTTAAAATGCTAAATTTTATAACATGTATATTTTACTACTACTTAAAAGTTGCCTAGAAATTTTTAATATTGTGTTTAATATAAAATATCAGTTATTTAATTAAAATTTATTTTATTTATTTACAACTGGTATAAAATAGACCCAGAGACCAACTAAAACCATTTTTTTCCTAAAATAGACCCTTGATTTCTATGAGATATTAAAGTTTAAAGAGATATATAATAAAACTGAAAAATGTTTTCACTTTCTGGGGGGAAAATGGATAGAGGCTCATGTGAAGTGACACACAAAGAAAGAAACAAACATACAAAATCATGAACAACAATGATTTAAATATGAAAGTTAGAAGTTTTAACTTAAAAATACAGATAAAGAGGTTATTTAAAGATCTTATTCTCATAAGAGCACTGTAGGAAAGCCTGACATAAATATGATTAGATCATATGTACATATAAAACTATATATAGAAATCATGAAAAACTATGAAAAAAATCCAAATCTAATAAAATATTAAAATATATCAAAGTTTTTCCATATGATTGTTGTTGTTGTTGTTAGGTGCGGTCTAGACTGATCCAACTTATAGTGACACTATATACAACAGAACGAAACACTCCCTGACACTGTGCCATGCCCAGCACTATGCTTTTCTGCTATTCATAGGGTTTTCAATGGCAGGTTGTTTGGGGATTATTTTGGGAGTGGACTTCCAGGTCCTTCTCCCATTTTTGTGGTGCTGGGGATTTAACCCAGGGCTTCAGAAAACTCAGAGAAGTATTCTACAAACTGAGCTATACCTTAGCCTCATTTTAAAGTTTACTATTATCAAAGACATATAAGTTGTTACCAGGGAGATCTGGTCATTTAGTAAAATAGGCAATTTCAACATAATAGCAAAATGTCTAACTAAAGCACCTAAGTTATTATTTTTTACTAAATATATCAGCAATGAGCCCACAGTACTTTGTATTGTTTTGTCTTTCACAAATTTATGTGAGAAATTTATGGACAAGTTCAGTGAAAACGCACAGAGATAATTAGATTGTTCTGACCTACACAGCAAACCCAAAGAAGCTGGTAATTATTTAATCTAACACAAAGATATGCTTAGAACTAGAAAAGTAGAATTGTTATTTTATCAAAAGGTACTAACTGGTTTCAATTTTATAGAAGAAAGAAAAAGCAAGAGATAAATATTACAGGATAATTTATATTGCAGTGAAGGTATTTTGGATATTGTGAGACATCAATCTTATAGTAGGTTATGAAAGATGGCTTGAAAATAAAAGAGATTTTCTTCTATCTCAGGTGGTTCTGTTTTAGGTTAGAAGCTCTGCTAAAAACCTTCTCAAGGACCCTTTAGAGTTGTGAGTCCAAATCCAGCACTTTATGCAATACAACTTTTAAAAAAGCATGTTTTAAATAGATCTCACTGCTTAATAAAACTAGCTTTCATGCTTTCCTTTCATGTTACTGGGGCCATCTACACATGGTACTTGATTTGTTACAAGATCAGGTGAGTAGAACAAGGTATTTTTTCCACCAAAAGAATTCTCTTTGGGGTCTATGAAGGTAGGCATTTTCTTAAGATTTATGTTATTTCGATAATAATGTGGTAATATATAACCCAGAACCTGATCATAAGGGACATCTCAGCAAATTAGACCTCACACACTAGCAGAAAAATATAGTTGAGAATTAGGGCAAGGCACACATACACAAACATACATTCAAAATTGAACTTACATTAGTGCTATAAATAATAATATTCATGGATAATATTAATATGGATAATTCTGGCTGCACAATGTACTCTGAGTTATTTAATCCTTCAATAACCCTGTGAAAGAGGTATCATTATTATCCCTCTCTAAGATGAAGAAACTAAGGCACAGAGTGGTTAAGAGAAATGTGGAGATGCAAGTAACTGAGAGGACAGTCATGTTGGAAAACAATCAGAAGACAGATTGGGGAACATTTAGGACACCACTTTAAAGGTTTGTATTTTATTTCAGGCAGGCCTTGAGAGTATCTGAGGTGGGGAATGACCAGTCCTGGTGTACTGATGGCATTGTGCGTAGTTCTTTTCCAGTGGTGAGTATGTGCTGGAGGTGAGAATTGTAGTCTTGGGATATTGACATGGTTCAGATACTTAGTAAGAGAAAGGAGTAGAAATGGAAAGGGAACTTATTCTGAGAGACTATGGAAGAAGAGTTTATAGGACGGGACAATTAATTGTATGTTCAGGATAAGGAAAAGGACATTGAAGATATTTTTACTCTGTAAATTTAATTTTAAAAAGGAGAATTGGATTTCATGAATAGTATCCACACATAATTGACCATAATTTCTGAAATGCATTGATTATCCTGGTCATTAACTTTCATAAGTTTTTAATTTGCTTATTCAGATTTTAAATATCCTGCCAAAAAACCAGGTCGTTTAATACATGAGAAACAAAGCCAAACATATTTTTGAACGTGTGGCTAAACAATAAAGACATTCAAATCAACCTGAGCTGTTAATAAAATAGATTAGCTCAATATCTGCTTCTAGAATGAATGAATCAAGAAAGTAAATTGACCATCTCTTTCAGATCATTATAATAAAGTTGAGGGTTTCTTGGCAATTAAAAAAAATTTAATCAAACTTTCAAATGACAAAAACACTAGTCACAGTAACTCAATGCTCATATTTCCCAAGAAAGTTGAGAAAAAGATGAAATTTGAGAATCAGTATTTTCAGCTTTCTGTGCAAGGAAATAGCACCATACAGAATGGTAGTGTGAGAAAAGAATAAATCCTTCTCTCTAGTCCCATCTTCTAGTAGTTCTGTTTATTCTTTGCATCCTGATCTCTGCATCTATTCTTCCGTCTCCTCCTCTACTAATCTTCTTACCACTCAATTCTGTTTTACGCCTTTCATTCAGTTCCTGTTCTCCTTCATTCTGGAAATGCCTTAATTTCTTCTAATTGCATAGCTTCGCATCTCTCCCTCTCTGTGTCTACAGAGTGTTTCCTGTGCCTGAATTTGCAAAACATCTTCCCTTACAACCTTCACAGATATCTTTTGTTTTTCCTTCCTCCTGAAAGACCATCATGACTGAATGTGTGCGATATTGAATCTCTCCTTCATTTTAACAGGTTACTTCCTGTAGTTGTAAAAACTACAACTGCTGAACTCAAAAGACAATGCATTACTTATTTAGAATAGACTTGTTTTTGCTTTAATATCACCCAAATTGGATAATTTTACTTTGATCACATTAGTATTTGTGAAGTCTGAAATGTATGCATGTAGACAATAGGAGTCTGCAGCTATAGCCCCCTCCCATCCGATCCAGCCTGACCTCGGAAGCTAAGCAGGGTCAGCCTGGTTAGTCCATGGGTGGGAGACCTCCTGGGAACGCCAGGTGCTACAGGCTAGGGAGAAGGACCTGGCAATCCATTCCCAAAACAATCCACCATTGAAAACCCTATGAATAGCAAAGAAGCACTGACAATAATGTCCAGCATGGCACAGTGTCAGTGAGTGTTTCATCTGTTGTACAGAGTTACCATGGTTTGGACCCAATTCAACAGCAGCTAGCAACAACAAAGACAATAAGAGCTGATTCTATTTAACTCACTCAGAAAAGTGTAAGCACAGCACAATGGAAATAAACGCACTGTTAGTAAGTACTGCTGTGGGTACCATTTTGTAACAGGGATACCCGGAATCAGGATAAGGCTTTGTGCAGAATGGCCATATTTTGGCTGTGTAGATTTGTATTCCGTGGTGCCAAGTTTGAACCTTGACACTCATAGAAGGACTCTTTCAAGGATAGAGACTGGAGCAAGCGAAAAGAAGATAAAAATCACAGGTGTCTTATGTAACCCACCTAGGAAATCTGCCCTCTGTCCCACTGTGAATGTGATGGTGCTCCCTATACCCTTCTTCAGGCTGCTGGCCTTTTCTTGTGCACTCTCCCTTTTGCTTCATTAGCTAGTCATAGAGCAGGCACTGATCCACCAGCTTGCACTGTTTCTTCTACCTCTGCAAGTAAAGCTAACACTCACTGCTTAATCACTTTTCTCTCAACAGGTAACGATCATAAAACAGTGGGGAAAATGACAAAATTTAGTGTGCCATTTTCTGTGTTAGGATTCAGGCATTAAGTTTTTCTTTGACTTTCCATCACTTACTGTAGCACAGCAAGAATCTCAAGCAAGTGCGACCCTAGCACCTTCAGTCCTGAAATAGGAATAAGCAGTATCCTTCAGTTCAAATCCTTGGCTTATGGTGCCTGCAGGACTGACTGCGAGATGGCAGCAGAAGATCGAGCAAAATCTCCAGGCCATCTCTTTCATTGGACCACCATTTTTCTCAGTGCAGCTGAAGCAAAAATTATAATATGAAGATCTGGAATGGCCAATCACTGATGTCTTCCACTGCAACGTCCTATTTATAGAACAAGAGACAAAGGCTTGTAGAGTTGAAATGACTTCCTTTTGAGAATTGAGTTATTCTGACTCCTGTGTCAAATTATTAGATTAAATATCACCAGTGAATTCTGACAAATATTTGGGGGATTTGATTTTGGTAAATCTCTGGTAAACACATTTGTTTTAACATAAAACATTGAAAAGCAGTAGCTGCCCCATGTGTAAATTATACAAAGATTACCGTAGACAAATTGTTGATGCTTTTCAGTATGAAGTCCTCCTCTCTTTATAGGACCAGTGAAGACTATCCTCACCAACCTTCCTGTAATTAGGTTAAGCCATAGGATGAAAAGTCACGTTAGTCACGTTGGGGCCGTGAAAGGTGAAAGGCAGTGAACAACAATGACGTTTGCTTGCCTTTCCCAGCTCTCTCTTACTCCTTATTGCCTAGGGTGGAGGCAATAGGTTGAAATGTACTTTTCCACATTTATTATCTATTGTCCTTTTATTAGATCCCTGAGCAGCAGGAAAAGCTGTTCTCATTCCTGTTTTATTGATGGGAAATAAAGACAGCAGAAGCATTAAATTACCTACCTTCCCACAGCCACTCAGGCCTGGGTGATAGAGCTGGAGGATCCAGAAATAGAAACCCAATTTCCCATTACCAGCACATCCAGTGCACTTTCTCTTAGGCTACTTTTATTCTTAAGTCACTATAAAATTTCCCAGTTATTTAACAGAGAACCAAAAGAGTCAGAAGAACCAAAAACAAACAAACAAACAAAAACTAAAACAGAAACCCCCAAACCAAAACTAAAAGACTCCAAACCAGCAAGACTGTTGTGCTAACGTTTCATTTTTGTTCAATGCCTCAATTTCTGATAGTCTAAGGAGCTAGGAGCTCATCTTTCCTAAAAAGAAAAGAATTTTAAAGTCTTCTTATAAGCTTGAAAAGTTGTTGAACCATCAGTTCGTATTTGACATAAAAGGTGAATGTGTCTGGAGACCTTAATGGTATAAATAAAAATTTAGATTTATTTTTTAGCCACTTTTCATCAAAGAGAAAATAAATCAGTAACTTTTTCGAGCATATCTGGCATATCTAGCAAAAATGTGTGATGAGAATTGAGGTACTCATCACACACATTAATGTGTGATGAGAATTGAGGTAATTGAGAATTGAGGTCATTTCTATATAAATTAATTTTTTCATAAAATTAATTTTTTGTGAATAAATTATGGATGGCTACATAAAAAATAAGCAGAGATAAGCAAAAAGGAGATAAATTGGTATAGAATATTTAAAAATCAGAATTAATTTAATTAAAAAACCCCTCTGAATTGATTTTGTCTTCTTTTCCTTCCCTTCCCTTCCCTTTCTTACCTTTTCCTTTCTTTCCCTTCCTTTTCCTTTCTTTCCATTTCTGTCTCCTCTCTTCTTTTTCCTTCCTTTTCCTTCCCCCATCCTTCCTTCTTCCTTCTTTTTTCTTTTTCTTTTTTTCTCTTTCCCATTCAAAATATCCTGTTTTTTTAACTGGCTTTCTGTACTTGACATTATCGATTCTGTAATATTTTGAACTCAGAAAATTTTCATTTCTACAAATTTCTACTACTTTAACAATTTTAGCTAATGATTCTCAGTACATTCTAATTAGAAGATTGTACTTGCCCATGTACAACCGACATTTAACTTGCTTTGCCTAAGGTAATGTAGTATAATATAAAGTCCTAAGAAGGTGACTGAAATGGATCACACCGAACGAATCTTCCATTCAGCAGACTCCACCTCTTCTGCACTGCTCAGCTGGTGACACAGAAACACTAGCCCTAGTCACACCATTAGGAACCACCTCAAGGATGTGTATTCTTTGACAATTAAATGTTAATTTCTTGTATCACAAGACCATTCACAATGATGCAACTTGAGATGGGTGCAGGCCTTATACATTACGTAGGAACCATACTTCAAATTTTCAACTGATGTTTTCCTGATTAGGATACTCTCTTCCGACACTGGGCAGTACAGTGAGCCCTGGCTCCCTGTCTGCTTTGCAATCACGAGGATAAACAATTGATGCTCAGCTATGTGCTGCTGTGCTGCTAAGTGTAAGTTAGGTATATTAAATGCACCTCCAACTGATGATATTTTCAGCATATGGTCAGTTTATCAAGAATAGGCCTCCATGGTAGGTTGAGGAGCATCTGTAATATAAAATTGTAAGTGTTTTATTTTCAGAATTTCAGAGATTTTGAGAATGATAGTAAAATTGATTAAAAATGCTAATAAAACATACCATGCCCTCAGATTTGGTGAAAACCACCAGCCCTACAAAACAGAAATCATTTAGGAAAAAAATCTTCAGATTTAAAAATAACTCCTAGGACAACTTTGGAATAACACATTGCATGCTTTGTTTCTGTAGCCCGTGCCATTCTGTCCTTGGTGTATGCAGACAAGAAGTATCAGGAGAGAACAGCTCTTGCATTGAAAGTTGCAGAGGTGTAATTTATGACACCTTTGCAAACACACTGGGGACTGGGACATCATTTCACTTTCAGCTACTAGCGTGCAGGAAAAGCAAAGGAAAAGTATTAATGTGATACATCATTGCCTTTGGAAATTGGGAGAATAATTAAATTCCTCGCTGACTCCCATTAACGCAGTTTGCTATTTGCTACAACAATCCAGCCCCTACACAAACCTTGGAGTGATTACTTTATGAAAGAAACAATGAGGAATCCAAAAACTGAGGCAAAAATTCTGTAAAATGTGACCTGAGAGAGCCATTAGTCAACCAACATTTTGGGGGCTCCTACCACATACCACTTCATGGTTACAAATCACAAATATGAATTGCATTCAAATTTTGTATAGTCAATTCAGTATATTAATGACCCATATTATTTTTTCGGGCTGGGATTTAGATCAGTTGGTAGAGAGCTGCACTGCAGTCTCTGAGGTCCCGAGTTCAATTGCCAGCACCGCAAAAATGGGAGAAGGACCTGGCAATCCACTCTCAAGTAAATCCCGAAACAGTCAGCCATTGAAAACCCTATGAGGGTCGCTATGAGTTGGAGACCGACTACACAGCACCGAACAACAACAATAACAACATTATTTTTTAAAAGGAATTTTGTTGAACATCTTTTCAATGTAGTCAAATAAGAGAATTAGTTGGAACTCTAACTGCGATCATGGGCGTGTTTCTTAAGGTTCTTGTGCAGTCCATATTACTTGAAACAAGGGAAGTGTAATGCAAGAGACATTTATCAAGTGCCTACTATATCAGGCACAGGGAAACACTACTAGTAGTAGGTGTGTATGACACGTTGTCTGCCCTCAGGGGACTTTGAATTAATATTTAACAGAGGTGAAAAGGTTATGGAAAAATATGGTGTAAATAAGTCCCAGGTAAATGAGAAAGTTAGCGGAATTTTAAAGCAGGTGAGAACAGACATTGTGGAGTGGTCACAAAATCCTTACCAAAAGTGCAAGCCCTGGGTAGTAATTGGGCTGGCCCTTAAATTACTACTATAGCTCAGAGAGAAGGAGAAATAGCAATGGGGAATGGAGGCAGAGCAAAAGGTCAAATGAGAAAACAAGAGAGAGCAAGGCATTTATTAGTTTGCTCAATTAACTTATCAAATATTTATGGAATAATGCATATGTGTGCCACACTCTGCCAGGTGCTGTAGAGATAGGACCAACAGGACAAACGTCACTTCTTTTCTTGTGAAGATTTCAGGTAACCATGAGGAAGTCATGCTGGCTGCAGAGCAGAATGAAATGAAGTGGGAAGAATAGAGTGAAGGTCAGGAAAAACCCTTCTTCTATTTCATCCCTCCCCCCCGCAGGCAGGTAAAGAACACCTGCATGGTTTATAAAAACTAATCAGTGTAATCAGTGTTAACATTGGGAACAAACCTACCTTTCTAGGAGATTAAAATGGGCATCTGTGGGATTTATGCCTTGGAGTAGAATTTAGGTAGAACATATAGCATCCTGATCTTATATAAATCAATTCTTCTAAGAGCAGGTTGAGCTGGGCACTCAAACTGGGTACAAGTTTGTAATCCCAGCAACTCTGGAAGCTGAGGCAGGAGGATCAAGAGTTTGAAGTCAGAAGCAACCTTTGTAACTTAGTGAGACCTTGGCTCAAAATAAAAAATAAAAAAGAAGTTGGGGATGCAGCTCAGCTGTAGAGCCCTTATCTACCATGTACAAAGTCCTTGGTTCAACTCTCCAGTACTAAAACCAACCCAAAAAGCAAGTAGGCCCCATTTCAGGTATGCAGTGATGAAGGTTAAGAAAAGTAGGGCATTTTCTGACCTATTGTGATGAGACACTCTGTTGGATGTTTCCTCTAGTTAATATTATTGTAACAATACTATTGTTGCCATTATATTGATGAAGGAAGTGAGTTTATAGAGATGGCTTCTGGGAAGATAAATAACTAGTTACATGGGGAAGCCAAACTTGTAACTCAGACATAATTAACTCTGCTCATTCACTTACCCACTAGTGCTATGTCGCTGTATTGCTATTGAAAAGGAGGGCATTAGGATCAGAAGCCATTTTAACAAGGAATGTAATGAAGTTAGCAATAGAATTTAGAAGCCTATTCTCCATTCTCAGATATAAACTTTGGGTGTAAGAGATCTGGGTTAATAATAATAGGTATGTAAGAGGAAATAAAAAGAAAAATTAAAGAAAGACAACCCTAAGGGTAATAATAATTAAATTTTAACAAGAAAGGACTATGTAGACAGATACCAATTACATTTAGCAAAATATACTTGTGCCTTTTGAAAGGATTTCAAAAGTGTGAATTTAGCTTTGAACAAAAATCTAGTGGAGGCTACTGCTTGTCAGTCTTCCATTGGCAAAGGCCACATATGGGAGGCAGAACAATGACTCCCCCCCAAATATGTCCACATCTCATCCTCAAACCTGTGGAATATGTTAATTAATGAGGCCAAGGAGACAGTGTAGTTGGGATTAAGGTAAAGATTATGAGATGGGGAGATTACCAGGGTAGATTCAGTGCAATCACAAGATCCTCCTAAGAAGAAAGCAAAGGGGTCAAGGTAAGAGATGGTAATGTCAAAGGGAGTGAAGTAGCTATGATGATATTATGTGATTCCTTGAGCTAAGGATCAGGTACAGTCTCTAGAAGCTACAAAAGACAAAGAAACACATTCTTTTTTTTTTCTTTATTAGAAGCCCTTCCATATTTTATTTTTTATTTTGGTTATTTTCTTTTTCTCCTTTATTGATAAATGTTGGTGGGGTACAAAGTAATACAGAATTTGCCTTTTACATTATGCAACTATTATACTACTTTTGGTTACACTTTCATCAACTTACAAAGGTTATGAAAACTTTTGATTAATATGAAGTAAAACTCATATGCATTCATGGGTTATATTCTCCTATTTTTCCCATGTACTCATGAAGTTGCATCATTTACATTGAGATTATCCTCTCCCCTGTATCTCTTTACATTGCTTCCCCTCCCCTTTCCACCTTCTACAACCTTCCCTTCTCTTTGCAAATCCCCTCCCTCCTACTTTCTACAAAGAAACACATTCTTCCCCAGCACCTGAAGAAAGAACACAATACTTATCCTAACCTCCCAGGCCTGTGAGATAATAAATTTGGGGTTTTAAGCCATTTGTTAGGTTAGATGCCATCGAGTTGGGTCCAACTCATAGTGACCCTCACGGCTGATTATTTTGGGATTGCTTCGGGAGTGTTTTGTGGCAGCAATAGGAGTGTATGAAATACCTGGAAAAAAGCAGTGAATGTGGGATTGCAATGACTTTGACACCAGCTACTTGGAGGTGGGCTGAGTTTCACAGGTCAAGGCCAAAGTCCTCTACTTCAGTCACAAACTTGGGGATCCTTGGGTCACCTTCATTTCTGACCAAGTCATTACAAATCCAGGAGTTCTCATTAGTCTCCCCGACTAGTGATTCAGTACAACAGTTTATAGAACCTGAGGAAGTGTTATGGTTAGTTTCATTAGAGCAAAAAGATACAAATCAGCACCAGGCAAGGGGAAAGATGCACAGGATGAGGTCCAGAAAGATCCCTTAATTGAAACTTGTGTTGTCTTCTCTCCATGGAGTCAGGATGTGATCCACTTTAGGCATATTAAACTTAATGTCAGTGAGAATAACTCTCAAATCAGGGAGTTCACTGGTCTGCCAACTTTGGCTAGGACTGGCTAAGTGCTTAGGAGGAAGAGATAAAGAGGAAAGTCTTGATAACTATGGCATGGCAGATGAGGACCTGCCTCATTCTCCATCTTTCGTATGGGTGCTTAAAGATGAATGCCATCTTCAAAAGTGTCCTGATATATGAAAAAAACAAACAAACAAAAAACATTAATGTCTTCCACTGCTGAACTATACAAGTGAAAAATGTTGAACTTTCTCTTTTATTTTCTCTATTTTAGACTTATAAAAAATCTAAAATTTAGCTGGGCACAGTGGCTCATTCCTGTAATCCCATCAACTCAGGAAGTGGAGGCAGAAGGATCACAAGTTTGAGGCCAGAGGCAGCCTGTGTAACTTAGTGAGAACTTGTCTCAAGATAAAATGTAAAAAATTATCTGGGGTGCAGCTCAGCCATGCAACACTTGTAAGGTATGTGCAAGGGGCTGAGTTTAATCCCCAAGTATCATAAAAAGAAGAAGAAGAAGAAAAAAAGGACCAAATCTAAAAGTTGAATGGTTTCAATAAATAGTCGCCCCCCGCCCACAGGTTTGTTGTTTGAAGAGGAGGAAAAGGTCCAAGAAAAATGAAGCTTCCTGATTTCTGACTGATGCCTAGATTCATAAAAACAACCAAAACAAAAACAAACAAAAATGAAAACACCTTTGCTCCAACCTACTAGGAGAAAGTTGATTGGAGGCTGATGGGAGAAACAGTGGGCATGATTTCAGTTGTTGCTGCCTGAAGTTCTCATATAAGACACACATGTAGTTTTACCACCTCTTGGTAATATTTGTGCCAAAAGAAAAAGCAAGGCATAACTGATGCCTCAGGACTCAGCAGTCTGATATTGGGTCTTCTTCAACAAGGCGGAGACAAATGTAAACTAACGGTTACTTTTCTCAGAGCTTTGTCTTCCCCATTGCAGGGTCACTGTGATTGGGAATTTACTGTTGCATCAGTGACTCAGAGTGCTCCAGCTCCTACCCTGTGCTAATAGAATAATCAGCCAGTGGGGATGCCTATGTGAGTAGAAAACATTGGAAAGTGGCTGGAGTGGGCATTCTATCCCCAAGAACCTGTCAATGTAACCTTATTTGGAAAAAAAAAAAAAGGGTATTTGCAGACTATAATTGTTAAACATCTTGAGATCATCCTGTATTAGCCAAGTGGACCCTAAACTCAATGATAAGTGTCTTAGAAGAAACACACGGAGGACAGATGGACTGAGGGGAGAATGCCACATGAAGACAGAAGGGAAGGGGGGCAGTGGGGCACACCTGTAATCCCAGCCACTCTGGAGGCAGAGGCAGGAGGATCACGAGTTTGAGGCTAGAGGAAGCCTGAATAATTTAGTGAAGCTCTGTTTTGAGATTAAAAGAGAAATTAAAAGTGGACTGAGGGTGCAGCTCAGTGGTACAGTACTTGTCAAGTATGCGTGAGGTTCTGAGTTCAACCCACTAGTACTGGAAAATAAAGAAAAAAAGAAAGGAAAGAAAAGCCAAGAAATACTTGGAAGCTGGACATGGTGATCCAAATCTGTAAACCCAACACTTGGGAGGCAGGATTGCAATTTCAACACTAGCCTAGGTTACATGGAAAGACCCTGTCTCAAAAACAATAAAATGGCCACAAAGGGTGGTACACATCTGTAATTCCAGTGACTTGGGAAATGGAGCCAGGATGATCATGATTTTGAGGCCAGAGGCAGACTATGTACTTTGTGAGACCCTGATTCCAAAAAAAAAAAAAAAAAAAAAATATATATATATATATATATATATATATATGACTTGATATACATATCATATATATATGATATATATTGTGGGGTGTCGCCCTGCTGCTGGACTTGCTCCTGCTGTGAGCGGGAACCGGCGGCCTAAGACCCATAGTCTGGTGAGGGGGAGCCAGGCACCCAGGAGCCGCGCCGCTCGGAAAGGAGGCTTATGCCCACGGCTGCTCTAAGAAGCCTTGAGAAAGGCAGGCTCAGAGGCTTCTGCCCATGGCAGCTCCTTGCTTCTTTTCTTCCCAATGAAGACTGCGAGTGCTCTGCTCCAACAGTTCTTTATTTCTTTCTTGTCTGTCCCAATGGATGGAATGGACTCAGACTGCTCTGTGTACCACCCTTATATACTCTTCTGGGGCTTGCTAGGGACCAATCAGAGGCAGTCACTCCATACGGGTTTCAGACAATCACAGGGGATATTCAAACTTGGTTTTGTAAAAGTAGCTAATCAGGGGTGGTTCCAAAAATGTCCAATTTGAAGCCGGTCTGGGGTTTGGAAACAGCCAATTGGTGTTGAGGGGACTGAGGCAAGGGAATAGATGCCAGTGCCATCTTGGAGAGCTCGAGGACCCTGAGCTCCTGAATGTAGGGCAAAGGTGACTGCCTGGGGAACAAGCCTCAGTCCTCCAAGGGGCCTACCTAGGCCCTGGGGGTGAACTGCCTCTCTAGGCAGTGCCCTACAATATCTGATATATATATCAAATATATATATTATATTATATATATAACTTGATATGTATATGATGGGCTGGAGTACAGCCCAGTGGTAGAAAACTTGCAAAGTATATGCGAATACCTAGGCTGAACCCCCAATTTCTGCAATACATAAATAAATAATATCTGGAGCCTTGGAGCCATCAGAAGTTGGAGGGATTCTCCTCTAGAGCCTTCAAGAGAAGTAGTGTGGCCTTGCTAACATTTTTTCTTTAAGTATCTGCCCTCCAGAAATGTGAGAGAATAAATTTCTGTTATTTTAAGCCACTAAATTCATGCTAATTTGTTATGGTAGCCTTAGGAACTGCTATAGAGGGCTGGGATTTGGCTCAGTTCATAGAGCACTGCGCTGTAGTCTCTGAGGTCCTGAGTTCAGTTCCCAGCACTGCAAAAATGGGAGAAGGATCTGGCAATCCATTCCCAAGGCAATCCTAAAAACAGTCAGCCATTGAAAACCCTATGAGGGTGGCTATGAGTAGGATACCAACTCGACGGCACCTAACAACAACTAAGGAACTGCTATAAGTGACCTTATAAACACACAAAAGCAAGGGATTTTTTAAAAATTCCCCTTAGGTTGTAAAACATATTAATTAATTCACCTTCACAGATTTCTAGTGGCAGTTACCCTTTCAGTCCTGAAAGCTAACTGTTCATATTAGAGTCAGAATGAGTAGCATAAAGAACAAATTGTGCTATCAAAAGTTCTAACAATAAGACAAGAAAAATGAATCTGTTTAGTTAGGACTACACAAATTGTTGCCTATATAATATCTTAAAAGAGCTACTCGAATATCTCTAGTTGATTTGAATTCACTTCCTAAGCATGTATTTTGCTAGATGTGATAGTGCACACCTGTAATCCCAGTTTGGGAGACTGAAAGAAGCAAGGGGATCTCAGGTTTAAGACCTCCCTGGGCTAACTAGTGAGATCCTACTCCCCCCACCAAAAAATCCCTACAAACAACAACAGCAACAACACCCCTCCCCAACCTAAACATGCCTTTTACATGTGGAATAAAGGAACATGAGCTTATTTACAAACTGGTGATAGAATTACATTTCAACCACAGAACCAAAAGTAATATTCAAAGTTTGTTAAAAATAAAGCTTTAAAATTCACCATTAATGTCAATCATAAATATATAAACCAGAAATAAGTACAAATTTGACAGTTATTAAATAAACTCAAAGAAAGACATGAAATGGAATAGTTCATACTGTCAGGAATATATGGGTCTCTTTGCTAGTCCAAGTTATTCAAACTCATTATCTACTTGAACTATGCTTCTTTTCTGACTCCCTTTAGTTTTATATGTTAATTACTTTTTTCCATGTTAACATAAGCATTAATTTTCTTCCACCTTTCAAACATTTGCTAAATGTCATAGATAAGAGTTTACCAGCCACTCTGCATGGCGGCCTCAGAATATTGCTACTATCTGAGTTCTGTTGTCAATTTCCGGTCATTCCAACCTATGTAACCCATAAGATATGAAAAAACTTATATGTACAAGGGGAGATGTAGGTTAAGTTAGTGGATAATCTTCATTTACATAGCATGAAAAGAAAATTTTACAAAGATACTCTGTTCAAAAATCATATTATAAAATATGTATTTGAAAAAATCTGGTATCTCTTTTGGATGATATATGTACCTCTAAATAGATGCTTGTTATAGTTGATTTTAGGTGTCAACATTACAATATCAGAGAATCCCTAGAAAGCTGGCAAAGCATTATTTCTGGGTGTGTCTGTGAGGATGTTTTTGGGGAGTTTAACCTGTGAGTCAGTGGACTGATTGGGGAACATCTGCCTTCAACGTGAGCGGACTCTGTCCAGTTGGCTGGGGACCCGAATAGAACAACAAGGCTGAGAAAGGTGAGTTCTCTCTCCCTCCTGTGGCTGAGGTCCAACGCTTCTGCTCTTGGACATCAGAAATCCTGTCTGACAGTTGGACTCCAGGACTTATGCCAATGACCTCTTGAGTTCTTAGGCCTTCAGTCTCACACTGGGATTTACACCATTGGCTTCCTTGATTCTTAGGCCTTTGGACTTGAATTGTCATGCTACTAAAAACCCAGGGTCTCCAGCTTGCAAACAGCCTATTGTGGGACATTTCAGCCTCCACAATTATAGGCACCAATTCCCCTAGCTAATCCCCTATTGTTTACCTATCTACCTATTCATCTCTCTATTATCTATCTATATCTATCTATTTATCTGTCATCTACCTATATCTATCTATACCTATCTATATCTATATCTATATCTATGTCTATATCTATAGCTATCATCTCTGTCTGTCTGTCTGTCTATCTAATCTGTCTATCTATCCATCTATCCATCCATCTGATTGGTTCTGCCCCTGTGGAGAATTCTAATACAAGGCTGAAGTGTTGAGTTTAGGACTATAGATGCTTGAACAATTTTGCCATTGGTATTTAAGTCTGCTTTGGACAAATCAAACCTGTCTGTGTGGTAAAGCAACCATGATAGTACTGTTTTCCTAGCTCTCAGGGATGTGACATACCATAGAATATTAGGGATTACTGTAATGTAATAGTTACTCTGACTGTATAACCAAAATACAGTGTCTTTACTTCAGAACACTCCATTCATCAGGTTCTTTTCATTCTCAAGTATGATGATCAATTGTACGTCCTTTAAAAGCTAGTCATAGGTACTTATTTGAATTTTCTTTTAAGCTACTTTTGATAGTAGCGAGTGGCCAAAATTCCAATAGGGAAAATTAGGCCTTGGATGAAAAGTTTGTCATACAAAATCTATGATATTTCTGTTTCCCAAGAAACTTTAATATTCACTTGCAAGTTAGAGTCAGTGGATTTTTTTGGGAGAAAATTTTGACTCCCAGGCAACAAAGTCAGGTCTTCCTTGTGTCCTAACTATGCTTGTATGCGTAAACCAGTTGAGATACTAACCCATCTGTTGCCATAGGTGCCTTCTAGGAACTGAGTATGGACCCTGGGGATTTACCCTGTGATCTGTGCATCTCCTTCACAGACTACCACATCCCTATTTTTCTGCCTTTGGATTGTTTTCAGCCCATCAACCCCAGGTACCTGTCCTTGCCCAGATTTTTCTGCTTGTAGAATCAGGCAGTCATGCCTCTTGATGTTCATACCACTTCTATGCCTTCCTGGAAGATCATTTTTCAGCCTGTATGGTGAAAACTCACTTTTACCTGGCTTCTACCTTTACTTACTGAAAGCAGGGGCTTGCTCCTTTGTTTACATTTCTGCTTTAATGATTCTCCTGAGATGATACATCAGAAACTCCTTAATTTCTTCAGCCTGGCAAGAAGGTAATTTTTTACCCTAACTTCATAAAAAACAAACAATTCTTAAGCTCTCAATGAACAAGATAAACTTTCTTTCCCAAACTGACAAAATTGTTTCATGGCTGACCAGTCCAGCAGTCCTCAGAGCAGCTGCAGAATGGGATAACTATTTTAAGTCTGCCCCATTCTTACGGACTTGGCTCTCCTCTTCTCTGGCCTTGCACTGATACTCCTGCCATCCTCCACGTCCGTCACCACTGTGGTGGGAGCTGGAAGAACTCCTTCCTCCCCTTCTCTTAAGTTAGATCCTGGGGCCCCTGTTGCCATTCATCTGCCTCCACCCACTATTCACTGCACTGTGCCCTCTCTGGACCCCGCAGCCAGGTGCCAGGGCACTAAAGTGAAGCTATAATGACTCAGGACCACATCTACCTAGGAGGATGCATGTCATTGCCCCCATGCTTGAGTCGGGCTCTGTGGGTGATGCTACATGGTCCATGAGGTAAATCAGCTGAGGTCAGGGTTCAAATTATGCCTCCTAATTGCTCTCTACAATATAAATCCCCAATGCATGGAAAGCAGGAGTGTCTGAAAAACTTAAGAAATTTCTCAACCGGGGAGCACAATTTCCTAAAATTCTGTTGATCTTATGAGAAATGTGTATAAGCCTGCCTTGAGCCATTTGGAACATGCCATTCCCATCTCTTAATAGGTTTTAAAATCAATTTTTACATTGGAATGTATAATACTCTATAGGAAAAAGACAGCCTTGCCAATATAATTTCAAGGTGACTGCATCTTTTGTGTAACATATGTCTAATGCCCTGGGTATAGTAACTACCACTGTGTAACATCCCCTAAATTTCCATGGGTAATTAATTGATAACTACTCTGTGGATGTTATATAAATCCTTTATTAAAACATAACTCAATAAAGAGAGATTAAATCCAAATCACAGAGAAGGACGGCACTTGGGCTTTTCCACTCTTATGTGCAGCTAAATTGGGGCCACCAGGTTGCCTGTTCATTGCCATCTTTGAAGATGGGCTGGTCAGTCCTGGGGAAAAAAAAGAAACTGAACTCCAGTCCTTTCATGTAACAATGTTAAACTAAACTGGGGAAAGCACAGCTATCTGAATGGTCTGTCCTCCGGCTGGGGTCAGCCCCTGTGGTTGGCACTTGGAACTTTCTCTAATGAAAGACAAATTAGCACACTGAGCAAACACACAGGGGAATCAAGGAAACCAAAAAAGAAGCTGCTACCAGAAAATAAAGCTTAAGTGAGAGATAAAGAATGATATCTTCAAATATTGGAAATACTCCTCAGCCAACAAAGGCCTCTTCATATTGTTTTGCTAAAGCCGACCGTAATTTTGATGTTTCATAAAAATTTAAGTGGAGATTTTCTTTTTGTGGTAGACGTAAATCTCCTGGAGGAAAGATTTTATATGTAATTCCAATCTTGTGGTGCTAAGAAAACAAAGAACAGGTGAAGATTTTACTGCAGGTAATTTTGTAAATTATTAAAGAAGAACCCTCCCACAGTCATGCCATAAACATTCTCTATCAAAAGCTAAAACAACAAATCAACAATGCCTTCTGTAGGTATTGTAAGATAGAATACTCAAATCCTAAACTGGGAATAAAACTGGCCATAAATATTTACTAGTGAAATGACTCTATGATAATAAATAGCTCTTTCAAACCAGTGCAGAAAATATCAAAATACTGAAATATATCCATGACTGAATGTGTAAAATAAGTGCAATCTAATATATGCAACACATACTAATGTGTATGCTAAGACTTTGCTGAGAACTGCATCTTTGGGATTTTAAATTATTTAAGGGACATAAAATAGTTCATTAAAAACCTGTTTTTAAGAAAGTACAGAATTAGATATATAATGGGTTCATTCATAAAGTTTAGGAGGTAAGTGAAAAAAAAATTATTTTTATTTTTAAATATGGCATGTGTGCAGCACAAGGAAGTTCTTTCCCCTGAGTAGGAAACAATATCTGCACTTGGCAGTTTGCTAAACTTCCACTTTTCCAAAGAAAGCAAAGGAAAATTTGGCATGAAGAAATATTGCTTGAATGAAATGGAAAGGTGGTGTGATCGATTGGTTGGTCAATGTCTTTATCTTCTGACACAAAAATTCATTGTGGTAGATTGTTTATTTCTCTCGATTTTTAGAGAGCAATAAAAGGAAATGTTGTTGGAGGTTTATTTTCTTTCTAGAAATATCTTAATTCTGAGAGTGTGTCCTAATTTGGTCAAGAACCTACTGGCAGCTTTGTATCAAATTAAGCCATTGTGCCAACGATATAAACCCTTACTACCTCACAGGATGGCTGGGGTTTAGCTTAGTTGGTAGAGTGCTGTTCTGCACTTCCTGAGAACCCAGGTTTGATCCCCAGCACTGCAAAAAATGGGAGAAGGACCTGGCAATCCACTCCCTAGGCAATCTCCAAACAATCAGCCATTGAAAACCCTATGAGGGTCACTATGAGTTAGATGAGACTTGACAGCACCTAATAACAACAACATCTTATAGGATTAGGGCAGAATTCTGGAGAAATCACACATACGCCAATAGAAAGAGTGGCAGGGGGAGGCTGAATGACAGAGAGAAGATGACAGAGAAGCAGAGAAGGAGAAAGGGAGAGTAGGCAGAGAGGCAACAGAAGCAAAGAGATGGTGAAGAGAGACAGGAAATGCATACATCTTCCTGGTGAGCTACCAAGGGATTATGGTTGTTTCCAAGGTTAATTTAACAGTCCTCACCAAGGCAGCATGAACTTAATGTGATTGGTGGCCTGATTCCCATTTTTGGTTATCAGATGATTATGAACATATTATATGAACAATTTGTTCCATCAGTCTGTTGCCTGCCATTTACATCTTTGGCTTCCTCTGCACAGCAGAAGATATTCAGAGAAAATGGAAAAATGAAAAAGAACTCATTCTCTATCCCCCGGCCACACAACCTTGCCGCTCAGTGGTTTATCTCAAAGTCCAGAGGCTGCAGCTGATTACTGGGGAGTCTATCCAATGCTGGACCCACATGATCAGGCCCCAGGGAATGTCAGTGTTTGGCAGTCATGCTGTTTAAAGGAGTGCTGCAGCTGCTTCTGGTAAGGGTCCCTTGGAGCCTGGTGCCAGCTCCAGCCAATCTGCCAGTGGTTTCATCCAATTACATTCAGAACATCCTAATCAGGATACTTCACCCTTATTGTTTCTCCTTGCCACCTGCCAACACACAGAACAAGTCAGAAGACCAAGGGGAAGTCCCATAAGCTGCCTCAGACAATATGTGGAGCTGGATCTAGAACATGTTACAGGGTAGCTAGTATTGATGCTGAAACACAATTGCTCTTGGCCCCACTTTGGAATTGGCTAGAGGTTAGAAAGACAAGTGTTACACTCTGTTCCTTCTTTATGGGTATACATGATTCCATTAGTATGTTCACACATTCCAAATGCCTCTCCCAAAACTGACCCAGCTCTTGCTAAAATCTCAGGGTACACTGGTGCTGACACCAGAGGCCCAGACTGTGCACACAGAAGCAAGTAGATACAGTTTAATTATGAGAAGGTCAAGCTGCTCCTTGCCTCCCATAACAATGTCTTTAACTCCATTCTCAGACAAATGTTTCTCCGAGCTTTTTTTTTTTTTTTCTGAAACAGATTTTACTGTTTTATGAATATTTCATTTCTCAATGTGAGAAAGTCTGCAGCCATAGCAGTCTGACAGCAAATCCCATCTGATCTCCTAAGCAGTCAGCTTGGTTAGTCCTTGGACGGGAGACCACCTGGGAATTCAAGCACTGCAGGCTAAAGAGAAGGACCTGGCAGCCCACTCCCAAAACAATCTGCCGTTGAAAACCTGATGAATAGCAGAGAAGCACTGACAACAGTGCCAGGCATGGCACACTGTCGGGGAGTGTTTCATCCTGTTGTACAAAGGGTTGCTATGAGTCAGACCCGATTCCATGGTACCTACCAACAACATATGAGAAAGATACTTGAAGACTTTCTTATGCTCCCATCTAAAGCAATAGCGTTAGCCACCAACTTAATCTAAACTGTGACCTCTCATTTAACTCCTCGCATGCCTTCTTGAATCTTATATTCCAGAATATTTTCCTAAATTTTAAATTTCAGGTGAATCTGCCTCTGCCAATGCTCCTCTCACTCTTTGTGAAGCCATTCTTGGCCTGCTTGGCTGTGCTTACTCACCTTTGAAGATTTGGATCCAGCTTCCTCATCTCCTAACATCTGTAACGACCACCTCTCCTTCTTTCCTCATTGCCTGGTAGCACAGACATATTTACGTCTTACAGAATTCTGTCTCTAAATGGAGCTCTTAACTCTCTAAGGCACTGATTGTATTGTAGAAGTATTTGTATTACCAGTGCAAAATAAGGAACACAGTGGATGTTCAATAAAATGAGTGAATGTAGGAATGAGAGAATGGCACTAGTGGAAGGAACTTAGACTTATATACAACCTGATCTGTACATGAACATCTTACTTTATCACTTATTATCCATGTGGCTTTAGGTATTTGTAAAATGGAGCTTGTATCTTATTTTTAGGGTTTTTATAAAGATTAACTAAAATAAATATATTAAACCCATTAAGGTGTGCACTAAAAATTTACTAATAAAATAAGATTACTTGGAAAAAATACATTAAGTGTTTGGTCCTAAATATAAGACTAAATAAAGGACAAGACTGGTGGTGCACACCTGTAATTCCAATACTTGGGAGGCTGAGCAGGAGGATCATGAGTTCAAGGCCAGCCTGTGCTACGTTGTGAGATACTGTCTCAAGAAATAAAAACAAAACCAAAACAATCCCGATCTAAACCAAACCCAAACAAAAAAATGTAGTCCTCTTTCCCTGTGAATACGTATGTATATGAATTTGTGTTGTGAAATAACCAAGACTAGAAGCATCTATACAAAAACCTAGCAATTTGACATTTTCTAAAAATCTTCCCAGCTCCCCCTCTTCCCACCCACTATAGGGGTCCTTTCTCATAATTATGTACATATCTAATTGAATAAATACTTGAGATTTAGTGACTTGTCTATAGTGCTTGAAGCAGCTCTGATTGATTTTCCCATTTCCTAAAATGAAAGTTAAGAATCGATGTATTTAACCATATTCAATCATTTATTTCAAATATAGTTAATTTGTATGTTTTTAATTTGATAAATGCCATGACCAAAATTTTTTGTTACTTCTACAACTTATTCTATCGTGTATGACTTCTGGAAATGCTTATTACTTGACTGACAATATTTAGATTGTACTCCTAATAAGAAATAATGGGAAATACTTGAGATGAAATTAGAGAGGGAGTGTTTTAAAAGAAACAATAAAAAAGAAACTGATTTTTAAAATATTTCATTCAACAACTGAAATATCCAAACTATCTGAGAGATTTAATGGCTCATCTTACAGCTCCTGAGCAGAAAGAAATAATCTATTCATGTGTGGCCCTGAATACAGAATAGTAAAGAAACACAGCTTTGTAATATTTCAAGCATCTTTAGTTTGCATTTTAGAAGGCAGAAATGGCACTCTACATTGTTCATCTAAAATGGCAAATATTGGAAAATGAGAATCTGAATAATAATAATTAATAATAAACTCTTGCAATTACAAAGCATCTTTCATTCCAACATCCCTAGGAGTTTAGTATTTTTCCCAAAGGCGCTGTTTAATGCTCCTCTCATGCAATTGACTTACAGCATACTGACATGGTGAATCAAAGGCAAAATACCACTTAACATTGAAAAATTGAGCTGTTGCAGCAAGACCAAACACAAAGCTCATTCTAGCAAACCCTATTATTTTTTTCCTTAAAAAATATTGTTTTTTAGAAGCTAATAATGCTACTGAAAGCTTTTAGTCTTGTCCCACAATCATTGCTCAGATACTCAGACCAGCCCTTTTTGTTACCATGATAGGTTAAATTAATCCTTCATTTTTATGCACAATCATAGCCCTTCTCTTTGCTGGACCACTGGGATATATATTAATCATTTTTAAATAGCCCATTAGGTATAGTCAACTCCTGTGGCAACCAGGTCTCTATTAATTTCAAAGTCTTTAGCTTTATGCAGCATATCCAATAATACATTTCTCTGTGTGCTGTGGAAAGAGTAAGATTGGAGATAGTGATCAAAACAGTGCTTTGTAAGTTTTTCACTAGATCTTATGCTTTTTTGGGGAGTGGAGGGCAATACCCAAAATTATGAGTTAACTATACAGAATATAATAGGATCATTATTACAAGCAAATGACAGTAGATTATTCAAAGCATAGTTGCTACTCCAACATCTATGTAACAGATACAAAGTATGAATAAATATGCATACATTACATTCTTGTTTGGACCTCAATACACCTGTTTCTAATAAATAAGAGTCTTGCTACATCTAGACAGCTCTCTTTTCCTGAAACTTGATCCCTGGCATGAATAGCAGTTAATATTTACAAACGGGATATGGTATATATTAACTTTGGGCATGGTAGTAACAATTTGGTTTTAAAGAAATTGGCATTTATTGAATATCACCCTTTCTGGCACATTATCTTTATGTAATTGTCACAGTAAGAGGTATGGATTATTTTCAAATTTTGAGACAAACAATTTGAACTTCAGGATAGCAAATGATCTGACTGAATAATGTGACCAAGGTTCTTCAGTTAATAAAGTTAAGACAAGCTGAAATTCCTTTGCAGGCAAGAAATTTCCTAAAAGTACTACAATATAAAAGAAATAAAATTTAAATGTACTAAAATACATACATAATGCATATATTAAAATACTTTGGATTATAGCCTTGCTATACAAAAACTAGGCTGCAATCCGAAAAATGGCAGGGATTATATTTGTTTTATTTATCACTGTATCCATTGGTCCTATGCAGTGTTGGGCATAGATTAAGTGAATGAATTCATGTAGAATAAATGAATGAAAGCTATCCTTCATGGACATTTCTGTCCCCTCATAAAAGGCCCCATATGTAGATTTTTCCTAGGTTGAATTATGCCTTGATTTTTTTTTCTCTAGGGAGAAATAAGTCTCATTTGTTATGATAGAACTATCAGAACAAATCAATCTTCATAAATTATATGAAATGTTACTCTCTTTGAGAATGCTCAATGCATTTCTGATGAATTCCACACTTGTATAATTTTGATTTCATGAATTCAGCAGCTAGTGCTTTGTTGCTATGCTGAATGGCAGATTCGTACAGATGGATAAGATGGTGACACTGGCTTCAGTAATTAGCATGGGTGGCATAATAGAAAACAATTGGGTGTGGGGGTCAGAAGAACAGCACTTAGAACCCTGTGACTTTGGACATATTACTTACCTTATTCACACTCGGTTTTCTCATTTCTTTTATTATTATCTATTTACTTTCTGTATGCTTATGATTTAGTTGTGTCTCTTATAAATAGCATATTGCTGGATATCGCTTTAACCCAGTATAATATTTCCTTTTATTTGAGGAGTGTAAGTAATTTATGTTAATATATTTGAATTGTTCACTTTTTTATTTTTTGCCTTCTACCTTTTATTTTGGGAGAAGGACCAGGCAACCCACTCCCAAAAATCAATCCGCCATTGAAAACCCTATGAATAGCAGAGAAGCACTGACAATAGTGTTTCCCCTGTTGTAGGCAGGGTCGCTGTGAGTCGGACACTGACTCAACGGCACCTAACAAGAACAACAACACCTTTTATTTATCCCTTTTCTCCTGTTACTTTTTTCCTACCCTCGCCCCTAATTTTTTAAACTTTATTTTGTATTGGATGAGTTTCTATCATTCCTCCCTCCAATCTCCTCTCTACCTTCTTCGGAACTTATATGCTCTATATGTTTATTCTTTTAGTGTTTTCATAGATATTTTAACATGCAAACTTAACTAAGCCTAAATTAATCCAGATTTTACTCACTGCTTATGCAAAAAAAGAACTTTAGAAAGGGTAAATAAACTCTTACCAAATCCTTGCCAATGGTGATGGTTAATTCTATGCTGTTTTGAGTGGGTTCCTGAAGTGTCAAAATTAAAATGTTTCTGGCCATGTCTGTGAGGGTGTTTGTGGAGGAGATTAACATTGGAACAGGTGTATTCAATAAAGTGAATGTCAATTGCCCTCAGTGTAGTTGGGTATCATCCAATCCCTTAAGGGCCTGGATACAACCAAAGGTGGAGGAACAAAGAATTCACCTTACCACTTGAACTGGAACATCTCATTTTATCTTCTCTTACCTTTAAACTGTGAATTATATCAGAGGTTTCTGTGGTTCTCAGGTTTTCACACTCAGACTGAAACACACCACTGCCTTTCCTGAGTTTCTAGTGTGCTGATGGCAGATCATGGGACTTCTCAACCTCCATAATCACGTGAGCTGATTCCATATATGTGTATGTGTATATAATATGTTCATATATATCCTATTTGTTTTGTTTCTCTGAAGAATCCTAATTAGTATACCAATTTACCAGTCTTTGTTCTGATTACTTTAGGCATAGTTTATTTCTTGATGCCCTCTCCATCATCAAATTAGCCATTTTCAGCCAGGTATGGTGGCTCATGCCTGTAATCCCAGAGACTCGGGAGTGTGAGGCAAGAGTTTTACAAATTCGAGGTCAGAGCCTGATCCTGTCTCACAATAAAAAGTAAAAAATCCCAGTGCCAGAGATAGCCTGTGTAATTTAGTGAGACCCTGACTCAAAATACAAAGTAAACAATGGGCTAGGCGTGTGGCTCAGGGGTAGAGTGCTTGCAAGATGCATGCTTGAAGCCTTGGGTTCAACTACTACCGCACACAAAACAATTAAATAAAAAGTAAAAAATGTTTCTGGGATGCAGGTCAGTGGTAAAGCACAAGCAAGAGCAAGCATGAAGCCCTACGTTCAACTCCCTATTATTGCAAAAAGAAACAAACAAATTGCAATTTTTATTAATTGTATGTATCGTATTAGTTGAAGAACTCTGAAAGCATATTCTGAGTAAAAGGTTATAAGGGGATGTACATGGAAGGGCACTTGTCTAGTATATGCAAGACCCTAGGTTCAATCCTCAGCATCCAGAAAAAAAGAAAACAAACAAACAAAATATAGGCCAAATTCAACAGTCAATATATGTACTTACATGATCATATATTTCAAAAGTTCAACATTTCTTTTTTCTTCAATTATTTACCTTTAAAATGTCTAGAATTGATGAAGCAACACAGAGTCAGATGCAGGAAGCCAAAAAGCATTCTAAACATGAAATTATAAAGATGCCCCACCTAAACAAATTATTTGCGGAAGATCCTTTGCAATTTCCCTTAGTGAAAGTCGATTTTGTGGTAAAAAATTCAGTTTTCATTTTTCTAAGAATGTCTGTTTCTCTCCTATCTCCAGTTCTCGAAAATTTGTATATATATTTCAACATACAAAAATGCTAAAGTGAAAGTTATTTTCTCTGAAAACATGGGACACATTATTTTACTGTCTCTGACTTCTATTGGTGACATGTAGACGTCATTTTAATTGCCTTGGTTCTTTGTAAATGAGCTATCGTTTTCCACTCTACTCAAGTTCTTTTTTATTTATTTTTTACTTTGTACCTTATAGTTTCATTTTGATTTGTCTAGATATGATACACTTGTAATTTTCTGTTTGGGAAAATTTGAAGGCTTCCTGCAACTGATTACTGGTGTTGCTTCATTAATTGTGGAAAAATTTCAGTCATTGTGTGCTTCAGTGTTGTCTCTTTCCTATTTTTCCTTTTAATTCTCTCACAAATTTCAATTAGATGATCCCATTTTTATATCTGTCAACTTGTGTCTGTATTTTCTACTTCTCTGTCCATCGCAAGTGCATTCTTGATGTTTTTAAAAAATTGTCTTCCAGTTTGCTAATTCTCTCTTTAGTACTATCCATTCTATTGATTCTTTTACCTTAGATAATAATATTTTTCATGTATGAGAGTTCTATTTTGATTCTTTTAAAAATATTTTTGGTCATTCTTCATAATCTCTCACTCAGTGATTTTATTTTCATTCATTTTATTAAACAGATCAATATTATTCATTTTATATTCCATGTATGACTGCCAATTTCTGAATTCTTTTTGTGTGTATTTCTGATATTTCTCCTGATTCACATTCATAGTCTCATAGATATGTTTTGTGATTTTTATCACTGTGAGTGGTTCATTTTCTTTATATCTTTATTTCTTTTACATTTCATACTATTCTCCAAGGACTGGGTTAAATTTTAATTACTTTAGAGAGGTTTTATATTTCTTCTGGCAGTTACCCATTGGCACTACTGAAACTTAAATGTGATATTAAATTAATTTATCCACTTTTGAATTTTATGATCATAGAGGTAACATACTTTTATTCATTATCCTGTATATGGGCCATTTGCATTTACAAACTATTAGGAGTAATGTTATTATTTCATCTACCCAGAATCAAGATTATGGATTTACTGATCACTCCTATGCAGCATATTTTATCTCAGGTTTTCATTAACACTGAAGGCAGCAAATGTTTGAGACTCTATCAATGCAGGTATCTTCTAGTAGACCCTCTACCATGGACCAACTTGGATTTTTATCTACTGTCTGCTGCCTGTACTGTTACCTATCCAAGATGCAACTCGAAATTTCTAAGGCTTGGCAGAAACTTTCTGGGCAGAAGCTAAATTTCGAATCTACTTTGCTTGAGGACCCTGTTCATATTTACTCCAATGCATTCCCTAATATCATGCTTGCATAATAATACATTAAAAATTCTTTTATATTTTGTTTAGCATCTTAGTTATTTCAATTAGGAAAATTTAAGAATTAGAAATATAGACCTCATATTACTGGCAACAGCTCTTGCCTCTCATTTTCTCCCTAAATTTATCTTTTAACCATTTTCACAATTTAAACTCAATTTAAATACCCTCATTCACCTCTTTCTTGATCTTTTTCTTCTACTGATTATTATTCTTTTCTTCCCCTCTTTCTATTTCCCTGCTGTCACTGTCTTTTACATTTAGTAAAATAAAAGAAAATCAGAGAGAATACAGTATCAACAATTTACATTGGTGATTGATTTATTACATTTTAAAGTAATTTTTATTGTTCAGTCACTTACCTTTTGTATATCTTTTTCTGTTATATGAAAAGAAGATATTGTCTCTTTTTGTTGGCTGACATTTGAAATCTCTTTAATAAGGCACAAATTGCTTTTGGACATAAATACTATTACATCTCATTTTCCACAAGTCTATGCTGATGGCAAATGTCATTTCATATTCTAGCTATAATAATAGCTCTCTGCTATTGAACACTTGGTGTTTGCCAGGCAACATGTTAAGTGTTTTACCTGTGTGATTTCAAATCTTTACAGCCACCAGGTAAGGTAAGAATTATTGCCTTTATCTTATTGATGGGGAAAACTAAAGCTGTTTAGGTGAGGCAATTTCTCCAAGTTTATAGTTAATGAGATTCTCACTCGGCTTTTCTGGTTCCCAAACCTGTCTTCTTTTCCCATTGTCCTGCACTGTCTCTCTTAAGTAGCTAGAATTACAAAACCTAGCTCATGTTCTCTCTCCTTGGATGACTGTTCTTATGGGGGGTGGGGAAGGCATAGTTTGAGTTGTGTTCCTTGGCATTTCACTTCCAGTTTCTGGGTGGAGGCTGAAGGTCCTGAGGTAGGGACATTGGGTCATATAATTTTGCTTCCTGTGCACATTTCTTCCAATACTCAAGCCTATCTGATAACTTCTCTGTTTTCAAACTTCCCCCAACCCAAAACTTTCCTCTTCTTTCTGTGAGACTCACTGAATCATAACTTTATTTTCTAGGACATTTGATATTATTTCAATTTGTGTTGATGACATGATCAGACCATAATTGTCTCCTTTACTGACATTCTAGAATATGTCCCTAATGCTTCATCTGAGTTCTAGTAATAAAGTTTTTGACAAAGTATGCAGTTTGAGCATACCCTCCTCATCAATATAGATATTACTTTACTTCCCTAACAAAACCCTTTTTGTATAAAAGCCAAGATGGTTCAGCCTTATGTTGAAATTTGCATATTTACTTCTGAGTGGTTCTGGAGTGCTGCTTTTTAAATTCAGCCTTTGTTCCATCTTCTCTTTTCCCTTCAGGTAAATGCAGACAGTATGCTGCCTTGAAATCCCTAGATGAGGAGGGTTTTAAGTTAGTAGGTGGAAAAACCAATTAAATGCTTTGAATTCCTAAGACAAACTATTATTAGTGAAACTATCATAATTGTAAAGAAGCTTATTGCATTTTTAAAATTTAAATAAAGAGTGGATATTGTGTCTAGTGTGCACACTTTATTTAAATACATTCTTAACCTATGCAAATATTAACATCTGTATAATTTAAAGCATAGTATGTTTGCAGGTCATATGTTTTAAATGTGTAAAATAACATCTAAGCTGCTTTCCCAATTAGCTGTTTTCTATGTTCTAAGGTATAAGCCCACCTAAGGAAAAGATACAGAAGAATCAAAGGTGAGAAAGCCTGGGGCTGATGGTATAGCTCAGTAGTAGACAGCTTGGCTAGCATGCAGAAAGCCCTGGGTTTGATCCCCATCATGGAAGGGATATTGGGGAGTAGGAGATGTGGGGTAGGGTGAGGGGTAGAAAATGGGGAGTGGGGCAATGCGTTGAACCTGGGCCTCATTGTGTTCTTAGCAATTCCATGTAGAAGGGATATTGAGAGAACTCTTAGGACAAGCAAAAATGGCAAATTTGATTCTGCAGTGTTTTGGTTGCCCAAGATATATGCTATATATTAATTTGGAAAGAAGTAATGATTTATATCTATTCTTGAACATACTATGAACTGCCAAAAGAACCATCAGATCTGTCCCAGAAGAAGTGAAACCAGAATGCTCCTTGGAAGCAAGGATGGCTAGACTGTGTCTTATGTATTTTGGACATGTAGTCAGGAGAGACCAATCCCTAGAGAAGGACATCATGTTTGGGAGAGTAATGATAAAAAGGAAAACCCTCCGCTAGATGGACTGACCCAGTGTCCGCAACAATGGTCTTAAACATGAATAAGGTTGTGTGCCAGGCACAGAATCATGGAGTATTTCATTCTATTGTACCTAGGGTTCCTATGAGTGGGACCGAATTGAGGGCACCTAACAATAAGAAAAATATCTATTTAATGTTGAGAGCAGAGAATTTAAAGGTGGTTAGGTTGCAATTGCTACCTTCAGAGAAAGGTGACACCAAATCACAATAAAGCAGGAGCAAGCTGCTCAGAAAACTGTAGAGAAAGGCTTCTGGGAGAGAGGAAAGGAAATTGTTGCCATGGGTACTACGGAAGGTGAATGCAGACTACTGTGAGTAAAAAAATTGTTGTTAGGTGCCCTGGAGTCCAACTCACAGTGACCCTACGTACAACAGGCGAAACACTACTGTCAGTGCTTCTCTGCTATTCATAGAGTTTTCAACGGCTGATTGTTTTCTGAGAGTGGGTTGCGAGTCCTTCTCCTAAAGCCTACAGCAGCTGGTGTTCCCAGGCGGTCTCCCATCCAACTACTAACCAGGCCGGACCCTGCTTAGCTTCTGAGATATGACGGAGTCAGACGCCACAGTAGCACGCCTGCAGGCTAAGTAAAAAATTACTGTAATACAAAAATAAAATCCATTGCTCTTTGAATATTGCACAAATGTAGTGCTGCATCTACCAAAAAACAAAACAAAACAAAACCCAAAACTGTATTTAATTTTCCCTAGCTTCAATGTAGGTAAAACAAAGCAAGCAAAACCAACTACACTCAAAAATGATGAAACACAAACCCGCCATGTGAGTAGAGAGAAAGGAAAACTCAGTTTTCTGCCCCCATTCTGTTTTCCAGCCCCTATTTCCTTCTCCTCCTGCCCCCACACCTCTTACGTGGGCGCCTCATCTGCATAAAGAAGTGGAAACATAACACCTTTGCGTTAAACACACACTCAGTAATCAAACTAAAAGGAAGCGTCCCAGGCATTTGATTCCTTGTTGGCACACTTTCTTTGTTGTATTTCCAGGAGGGAGCTCCTCCCATTAAAATGACATCCACCCACCTCCGTGGAACAAGAGAGCCCGGGACTGGTAATTCGCAGATCTTCCAAAAGCCGGTCTCTTCCTTTCCATTGCCTTTTCAGTTCTGTTCTGTTGAAGTACTTTGAAGCCTTTCTCCACAACCAAGCTTGCCTAATTTGGTGGATCATATGAGCTTTTCACCATTCAGGTGTCTGGCAGGAAATATGTTAAGCTGGACTTTATGGGAAGTCTGTTATAAATAGCCTCTGTAGTGTAGGGATATTTCAAAGAACTGAAGCTGCTAATTTTAGCCCATTGCCAAGAGAACTTGTTTGCACGCCCAAGCTGCCTGCTTTAGATGCACACTTGTAAAAGGGCAGGCAGTGTGCTGTCTGGGGTCTCAGAGCCTCTGTTCCAACCTACTGTCTTGTGACTGGTTGAGGCTGCTGGCCCTCCTTAGATAAAACTGACATTTGTTGTTGCTGTTAGGGGCTATCATATCAGGTCTGACTCATAGTAAACACTCCCTGACAATGTGCCACGTCTGGCACTATTGTCAGTGCTTATCTCCTATTCATAAGTGTTTCAATGGTGGATTGCCTTGGGAGTGGATTGCCAGGTCCTTCTCCCCAGCCTGCAGCACCTGGTGTTCCCAGGCAGTCTCCTATCTAAGGACTAACTACGCAGACCCTGTTTAGCTTGCAAGATCAGATGGGATTGGATGCTAGGGGGCTATGGATGCAGACTAAATTGACATTGTTTTGTTGTTTTAGGTGCCACTGAGTTGTGTCCAATTTATAGCAACTCTCAGAGGGTTTTCTCTGGCTGATTGTTCTGGGATTATCTCAGGAGTGGATTGCTACATCTTTCTCCCATTTTTGTGGTGCTGGGAATTGAACTCAGGACCTCAGAGACTGCAGAGCGGGGCTCTACCAACTGAACTAAATCCCAGCCCAAATTGACATAGCATCTTGTATTTCTGTCTGAAGTAGACCTGGAACAGGAAAGGACATTCCAAGATGTTAATAAAAGCCCACTTGTTTTATTTTTAGGGGGGTCCTTGAGACAGTCTGTTGGTTGTCTCTAGAGTTCCAATGTCTTTTTTCAGCAAGGCTTGGGTGTTTGGATGAACTTTAAAGCTTCCTGAGTTTTGGTATGGTGTTGAATAAGAAGCTTTGATGCTTCAAGCTGCTGACTGTAGAGGAAATGGAGGGTTTATGGCTTATCAGCTGATACACATCACATACGATATCCAGAAACTCTCCCTCCACAGTAGAAACACTAGGAGTTGCCTAGGCTCCATGATAGCAAAGGGCAGGCTACCTTGGTGGTACTGAGTGCTCACAAGCTGCTCCCTAATTCCATGTGCCCACACAACAAACTGAGTGGCTTAAAATGACAGTGATTGACTGTCTCACAGCCAGAAACCCAGGACTGAGGTATGTGCAGGGCCCTGTTCCCTCTGAATGAAGCACACTGGGGAATCCTTCCTGGCTTCTTTCTAGCTTCTGGAGGCTTGCCGGTGGTCTTTGACACTCCTTGGTTTGTGCAGGCACTATTCCATTCCATCATCTTCACATGACTTTCGTATGTCTGGAGCTGTGTCCCCAACCCCCTTCTTATAAGGACACTATCCACCTTGCATAAAATTCTACTAAAACAACCTCATTTTAATTCAATCATTTCTATAAAGACTTGATTGCCAAATAAGGTCAAATTCTGAGGTATTAAGGGCTTGAATTTCAACTTTTATTAAAGAAGGACCCAATTCAACCCATAACAACTGGCTAGTATCATCTCTGAAGACTCAGTTTCTGAGCAGCCTTTGTGCTTTCTAAGCTGAGATTAAATACCCTTCCTGCATATTTCTTTAGCACTTGGCACTTATCTCATTGGTGGGATTTTATATATTATGTTGCCTGCTGGATTATCATTCACAACAATAAATTTCTTGAAGCAAAAGACTATGCTTGTATTCCTCATAGTTATAATAGTGTTCTACCACATAGGGAGCCCTGGATGAACTCATCAGTGAGATATGAAGGGAGAAAAAAATTACAGTAAGATATATATATATATATATATACACACACACACACATATATATACACATATATATACACACACGCACACACACACACACATACACACACACACACACACACACACATTGTTGGTAGGGATGTAAGTAAGTAGAGCCATTATAGAAATCAGTATGGAAGTTCCTCAAAAATAGAATTTGATCCTGCTATACCACTTCTGGGTCTACATCTAAAAGAATCAAAGTCAGCTTACTATGGAGATGCCCTGCACCTCATGTTTATTGCAACACTATTCATAATAGCCAAATTATGGAACCAGCCTAGTGTCCATCAATGGATGAATGGATAAAGAAAATGTGGTATGTATATGTACACACACACACACACACACACACACACACACACACACACACACAGAGTTTTACTCAGTCACAATGAAGAATGAAATTAATGTTGTTCGCAGGGAAATGGATGGAACTCGAGATCATCATGGCTGGTGAAATAAGGCAATCCCACAAAGACAAGTAGTGCATGTTTTCTCTTTCCTGTGGAAGCTAGAGGCAAAAAAAGAGGGACATGAAAGTAAACAGGAGGTTACTGGAAATGGGGAAGAGGAGGAGAAAAGAGAGAGGGGAGGGATAAGAAAGAGTAATAGAAGAGGTGAATATTATCAAAGTACATTGTATGTATGGAAATACAATGAAACCCCTTAGCATGGTTAATATATGCTAATAAAAAAGAAAGAAACAAAGAAAAAACAGAAACTGTAATCTAGCCCAATCTTTTTCTTTTCTCCTCGATGCATTTTGTTTCCTTCTATAGAGTGTTAACTGGAAAGTTGATCCTTAGAGAGAGGTTGGATGTGAACCAAAATAGCAGAAATGGAGAGTGTAAGGAAGTAGAGTTGACTTCACTGGTCCCTGGAGGATTATGGCAGAGAAAATAGAACTAGAAACCACACTCTATTATCTGCGTGCATTTCAGAGGAAAGTAGCAGAAGGAGCTCCAGAATTCCTGTTTGTGGGGCTTACGGTGGTTGTTTTATTGGAAGGGGTGCTGGTGGAGAAGTTGTGATTGCATAGCAGTTTCTATTTAAGTATAATATTAAAGTTAGACATTTTGGAGAATGGTGGGACAGAATGACAGAGATTATAGAAATATTCGCAAAGCCTCCATTTCCCCCCCACTTGACATCCAATAGCTACCAATGGGTAAGAGGATCAATAAAACCCAATATATTATGCTGATATACTTCATATAGCTATAGACACAGACACATCCTAATTGAGAATGACATTCCTTTCTATCAGAGCCTTAATTATATAATAAATAAATGAACAAATAAAATACTTGGACTCTTTTTTTTTGTACTGGGGGTTGAACCCAGGGCCTTGCGCTTGCATGCTCTGCAAGTGCTGGACCACTGAACTGCACCTTCAGCCCATTTTTTTTACTTTTTGAGACAGGGTCCTGCTAAGTTATGCAGACTGCCTCTGGTCTCGAATTTGTGATCCTCCTGCCTCCGCCTCCCGAGCTGCTTGGGATTACAGGCATGCATCACCGCGCCCAGCTACCTGGACTCTTGAACAAAGTCTCTGGTTTGTTTGGAAAATATGAGACTAGTCAATTGGTCCATCAATTGAAATGTACGTACTGACCGATAGTATTTTCTCTCCAGTGTGGTAAGTGGTGTGAGGCTATTCAGAAAAGGGGAGAGTGGGACAGATGAAACACTGTCCCTGCTGCCAAACTGCTTGATTTAGTTCCTGAGGTCAGCTGTAGTAGATGAAACAATTGGAGGATAACACAGGAAAGGTAAAATCTGTGATCAATTACTAGAAGGAAATAAATATTTTAGCTGGCTATGAATGGAGAGAACTTACAGGACAGTAGTATTCAAGAAAATGATGGAAAATATGAGACTTCAAGGGCAGAATCTGAGACTGAAACAGAGATTGGAGTTGGCAGAGAGGAGAGGTAGGCCAGGTAGAGCAAATATGTGTCTGCAAAGTTTTCTTTTCCTTTGTCTGAGGCAGACATTGTTAATCATTCACCCCATGGCAGGTTTTTTCTTCCTTTAGAAGATTGCTCACATTCTGCTTTCTTGGATTCATTCCAGTATTTGGCTTATTTCCCTATCAAACTACAGACTCTTCTAGTGTACATATTAAGTCTTGCTTATCTCACTGAGTTTGGCGCGTAGAAGAGGCTGGCCATGGCAGCCATAGGGGTGCACTGATGGATCTTGCTTCAAGGAAGAATTTCCCATTCAGTTTGGAGGAATGCATTTAGCTGACCATCTCCAGCAATGCCTTAGGGATCTGCTGCTGTGGTGTCTGGGCCATTGCCATGTTCTTCCAGGCAGCCCTCAGCCAATGATTGAACCATGGGGAAGAAACCAGGGCATGATCACTTCTGCAGTTGCACTGGGGCTCCCTATTGGGGTAGCTGAGTTCTCCAGGCCTGCACTGCAGTCTGACATTCTCCCTTCCTAGTCCTGCTTCCTCCCCATTATCTTTCATAGGCAGCCATATCAACCAGTTAACCTCTTGCACTCTCGTCGTCGTTGTTAGGTGCTCTTGAGTTGGTGTCCAACTCATAGCGACCCTGTGTACAGCAGGCAAAACACTATTGTCAGTGCTTCTCTGCTATTCATTGGGTTTTCAATGGCTGATTGTTGTTGGGAGTGGGTTGTGGAGTCCTTCTCCTAAGCCTATAGCACCTGGTATTCCCAGATGGCCTCCTCTTCAGGTACTAACCAGGTCTGACCCTTCTTAGTTTCCGAGGTCTGATGGAATCGGGCACCACAGTGGTACAGCTGCAGGCTCTTGCACTCTTAGCTTGGTTTTAGTGTCTGCTTCCAAAAGGACTTGGCAATGACTTAGCAAAACTTTACAGGATTGAATTGAGTTGATGACAAGTTTTCATTGGATCATTCATTCTGTATTGCCTGCTCCCAGGTTGGTCCTTCATCCTTTCATTTTACAAACATGTTGAGCACTGGGCTCTGAGATGTTGAAAATTCTAGGATGAATAAGGACAATCTACATCTTCCACAAGCTGACTCATAGGTGTGTATATAGAAATGTACACTTAAAAGGTGAGCAACTTGTTAAATGCTGTTCTCCTAAGTGAGTTAAGTCACATAAACTGAGTTCTGAATCAAAAAGAAAAAGTATGGGTGTGTGTGGGGGGTGCCAAAAGATGAACCTTTTCTACATAACTTTTCTTTTCTGTAATATTTGCACTAAAACCCAAGCAGTTAAGCGCCCTAGCGTTCACTTACTCTGGTCTAGTTCAGTATTGTAGAGAGTTCTTTGGGATGCTAATCTCTAATGTGTGCTTCATGGAATATTATGTTAAATATACTAAAACAGATTTATTATAGGGTGGGAGTGTCTTTTATGTGCTAAGGTACATTGTGGATTTGCAGGTTGAGTAGTTACTGTTTTCTAAACTTACATGGCTTGAGAATTGTTTCACAAAAACCTTTGAGGAATGCTATTCTACCTAGCTAACTCAAATGACTGCATATTATTTCCTACAATATCCAGGCAATGTTTTCTTTTCTCTTTTTCTTTCCGCCCTCCTCCTCCTTCCTCTTCCTCTCCCTCCTCCTCCTCCTCTTCCTCCTCCTCTTCTCCTTCTTCTCCTTCTTCTTCTTCTCCTTCTTCTCCTTCTTCTTCTTCTTCATAGCATTTTTTTTTGTTATTGTTTTTTGTTTTGAGACAGGGTAGCCCAAGCTGGCCTTGGACTCATTATGTAGCCGAGGTTGGCCCTGAAATTTCAACATACCGTTTGTGCTGTGATTACATCACCACACCTGGCAGGCAGCATTTTCTATGTGCTATTCCCTGAAATCCTGTAAGGGAAGCGTTGTCATTAACTTCTTTTTCCATATGAAGACTATGAGGTAGAGGGTTAGGCGATTTACCCTAAAACCACACAGATGGGCAGTGGAGCCTCGCCCCACCCTACTACCTGCTCTCTGCTGCCCACCAGTGACTTTGATGTGCTGAGCCCTAGAAGCCTGCTGCTTAATCCACAAAGGACAAAGAAAAGTGCATGAGAAAGAATGAAAACTGCTTTGCTCATCCATGAAGAGGATTTTTTTTGTAATTCAATGGGATATACGTTGTTGTTGTTGTTGTTGTTGTTGTTTGTTGTTGTTGTTAGGTGCCATGTCCAACTCATAACAACCCTTATAGAGTTTTCAATGGCTGATTGTTTCGGGATTGCCTCAGGAGTGAATTGTTATGTCCTCCCATGTTTGTGGTGCTAAATCCTAGCCCAGGACATACGTACAAAGGCCTAAAAAGAAGATTACTTTGGACGTTTAGTGGGAGAAATGAGGAGGCCAAGATTAACCCTTCCATCTGCCCCCCAGGCAAAGAGGGATCCCTTCAGAGGGCAGATCTAGGGCCTATTCTCCCTTTCTGTTGGGGCCCCTTTACCTCCCTGTTTGTACTCTCTTCTGTTTTCAAGTCTCAGCAACCTGTCCCCCATACCCCAAACACACCAAAAGCAATAAAGCTGATTAAGAGTGAAAGCTTCGCAATCAGGAACCTGGATTTCGATCTTCCTGACATCACTTGCCAATTGTTGAGATTACTCAATATTTCTCCGTCTCAGTTTTCACTGGATTCACATGGTGCTAGAAATAAAAACGTCCACATCATAAGATTATTGGAGCAACTCAAAAACATAGATAAAGTATTTAGGACCTAGGTGGCACTTAAATCATGTTGGTTCTAAAGTTTTACCTTCCTTGCTGTTTCTGAAATTAAACCTTGACCTCTTAATGTGAGACTCTGCGCAAATTGTGAGAGGGGGAGATCTAATTTCAGGCAACATGCAAGTGGTGGGACAAGGAGGAAATATTTTGTAGGTGGGTGGTGGCTTTTAGACCCTCCCTGCAAAGTCCCCCCTAAATGCATGATTATTGTCCATTGCTGTCACCTCTGAAGTGACTCTAGGTTTTGGTTTTTTCGTGATAACTTCAGGTATCTTGGTACCAGATAATCTATGTCATGTGCTTAGTGGGTTGGTTGGCCACTGGTCTGTGTTTTCTACAGTCACCTCAATACCTTGCTGGTAATATGAGTCTTTAAAGAAGCAGACAATGAGGGTTTTAGTTGGCTCTCATGTCCATTTTGTGGCTTTATTTGCCTTTTTCCCAGAGATTGAGCATTTGTGTCTATGGGCATAAGATGGATTGCTGCATTGTGCTGCGGAAATGAAAGGGAAATATTCTTTCTTTCCTTTCCAGCTCTGCCTGGCATTGGCTACAGCCCCTTGCATAGCAAAGGGCCCAGTCTGAGCAGTCACATGGACCAAGCACATGGACACGGCTCCTGGAACTGCACACTTATCTTTGAGACAACAAATAAATGAAGTTGCTATCTAATTTATTCAGATGGCTCTCAAAACACAGCATTTCATGTACTGATTTGATTTCCAGGAATGAGAGAGAAACTATGAATTCTTTGTTAGGAAAATTGCTTCAGTGCAGAATTGAAGTTGCTTTTGCTCCAGCCATAATAACTAACAGCTTAAGATATAAGATAAAAATAACGTATTTTGTAATTAATATTTTAATTTACTAAGAAGGGAGCTAAATGGTGACTAGACTTCTCTTCTCTGTGATAATAATGAACCTAGGTAATTTCAAACGAAGAAGAGCAGCCAGGAGTTTAATACCTTTGATTAAGAACATGTTTCCACAGTGGCTGTTATACTCCTATTCAAAAGAGCAAAACGAAACTCAGGCTTATTTTATTTTGGAACTGCAGGGGGTCTTATGGCATCAAAAGAAGACAAGAAAATGTTTAAGGATAATTAAAGGCAATTTGGCTCATCAGCCCCTCCTCCTTCGTCTCCTCCTTCTCCCCACAATACTTGCTAATTGCCACTTCAGTGACCTGAGGATTTTTTTCCTGAGGTAACTTGCCTGTTTGGCTGTTGTGCGTACTTGTAATTGACTGCATAAATCAATGGATCTCCATTAGTTCATTAAAAAAAAAAAACAGAACATGAGTTATTCCCTTATCATGGTGGCTAGTTAGACATTAGAAAAGCAAAAGGCAAGGAACTAACACGACCGAGTAGCAGCTGTGTGCTAGGTGCTTTATGCCTTCTAATTCGTTTCATCTTCAAAAAAATGCCATGTCGTCTCTATGATGAAAGTGGGAACAGAAGCAGCTTGCTTAGGGTCCCCCTGCATAGGGTGAGGCCAGAACTATAAGCTTTATTTTTTCGCTTTATTACCTCTTTTCTTTATGCTTTCTCTTACTATTCATTTTAAAACTTTCCATTTAGAATTTTCATTCCTTCCTTTCATTTGAATGCCCCTGGCATGCATTTAAGCTCATAACACTTAGGTTGCAAAAAGTGAACTTGGCAACTCTCAGAAAAGCATTGTGAGCAGTCATTCACAGCGGCTTCTCCAGGGATTGAGAAAACTCTGTCACCTCTGGAAAATTTTTGGCTAAAGCTTTAAAATAACAGAACCCACGCTAAGAATTGAATTCCTAAAATGGAAAGTGTTTTAATTTCACATTATATTTTCAACTCTGATAATTGTTAATAAACGGCATCACACTCTTGGATAGTTACCTCCAGGGAAAAGGAGTGATCCAGAAACTTTTGACCTTAAAGTTTATATAGGTTTACTCTAAATTCAGGTGAATTGAACAGGAGGGACTAAAGGTCACATGCTAAGTGTAAGAAAAATGATGCTGAATTAAATAAAGCATGAAGTTGTGTGTTATGATAGGGAAATCTGTAATGGCCATAAGTCTAGAATAGATGATTTTGCTACTGGTTTAGGGAAGGGAAAGCACAAGATATATGGTGGCAAAGAGTAATGGTTGCATAGTAATTCTTTGCTAGGCAGAATGTAGGGGGAAAACATCTCAATATGATTAAATATATGAACCTCAGATACATAAGAAGTTTAGAAGCTGGGCATAGTGGCACATGCCTGTAATCCCAGCACTTGAGAGGCTGAGGCGGGAGGATTACAAGTTTAAGACCTGCTACATTGTGAGACCCCCCCAAAAGAAAAACAAAATGAAACAAAAAGTAAGCAAACAAGCTTGGTTTCTTTTTCTGGATTTGCTTTCCAACAAACTTCCACCTCCCCAACATACATTATGTGCCAATGTGGGCCCAGAGCTTGGGTTTCATATTGTTTGGGGAGTGGGTGGCACTGGGCATTGAACACAGGGTGTACATACTAGTCAAATGCTCTACCACTGAACTATACCCCCAGCTCAGCTTTTAAGGTTTTCTATTTTTTTATAGCTTTCATTTTCAATTTTATTTTGTGTGCCTGAGTAGACAGATATTTTTGCGTGTTAAGCATGTGTGCTCTAAGTTCTCATTTCAAGAGTTGCCTTAAAACAAAAGATTCCAAGTAAAGGGTTTGGAGAGTAACTCTAATGAGGAGCTTTGGTGGAATCCTGTGACTGTCCTGGGAGTCAGCTTAACCTCTTCCTATTGTAAGGACAAGGATGTAAGGCATAACAATGCCTTACATGCTCAAGGAGAGAGACATGCTCAAGGAGAGAGAAAACCAAGCAAACCAGATTCTAGGTCTGTTTCTCTACCATCCCTTGTTCTGTGCCGTGGGAGATACTTTTGATTCTGCCAAACATTTTCTATCCTAGGAACTCTACTTAGGTGCTAACTACCAATCAAAGATCATCCAACCTTATTATGAGGAAATAGCCAAGAAACAGGGATTAGTCAGAACTGAAGGTGCATTTGTGTATTGAGAAGCTAGATACCTTTTGAATAATAAACTGCAAATTAGTAGAAAATTTTAAGTTTGGGTTGATGTTGATGTTGTATGCATCCTAAGGATGGCGTGGTTTTGGTGGATCTAATCTGGAAGACTAGATATTTTCTGTCCCTCTGGCACCATTTCCTGTGATTCCCAGTTGAACATAATCACATTGGCCATCATTGTGGTTCCCCAACAAACTGGTCTCCTTCACTCTCATCCCTGGCACACATGGTATCCTCAGTCTGGGGCCATTCCTTTGGTCCCTCCAACTCCCTTTGGGGTTTATTTCTGTCCATCTCTCAAGTGACTAAGTGTTTTTTATTTTGTTCTAATACCACATTATGCTTTTCTTTGCAGGAAATATAACCATAATTTAAACTCAATTGTGTAACTTCTGCTTTATGATCAGTTTCTTTCTATATATTATAAGAATCATGAAAGTAGAGGCTCTGATTATCTTGTATCTCCTCTTTTTCTTTTAAACTAGGGTGTTGAACCCAGAGCCTGTACATGTTGTTTTTATTTGTTAAGTGCTGTTGAGTAGGATCCAACTGAGATGTACAATAGAATGAAACACTACCCAACACTGTTCTGTGCATATAATCTTTTTATGTTTAAGCCCCTTTTTGCAACCACTATGTTTCTTTTCATTTTGAGTTGTGCCACATCAGCAAAAGAAGGTCCCAGAGGCTTTACTCCATTCCCATCATTAAGATCAACTCTACTTTGAGGAGGCAACTGTTCCCCAGTTGTTTCTTGAATGCTTTTCAGCCTGGAGGGCTCGTTTTCTGGCATTGTAATTGCCAGTGCTTCTCTGCTGTTCATAGGGTTTTCAATAGTTTAATTGTTTTGAAAGTGGGCTGCAGTCCTTCTCCCTAGCCTGTCTTAGTCTGGAAGCTCAGCGAAACCAGTCCACCGTGAGTGGTCCTGCTGGTATCTGAAATACTGATGGGATAACTTTCAGCATCACAGCAACACGCAAGTCCCCACAGCACAACAAGCTGACAGACTCATGGGGTTTGTACATGCTAGGCAAGCATTATACCACTGAGCTGCACCCTATATTCCATTTCATTTTTTTTTAAATTTTGAGACAAGGTCTTGCTGTATTGTGCAGGCTGCTTCTGGTCTTCAACCTGTGATCTTCCTACTTCAGCCCCCCAAGTAGCTGAGATTACAGGTGTGCATCACAGTGCCCAGCTATATCATTATGTAGTTGTTTTAAGCTGTAACCAGTCTTTAATAAATCATTGTATGAATGAATATATAATTAGTAGTGGGACTTCAAAAAATGGAGTGAATACTTAATTGCCTGAGTCAACTGAAGTGGAAGAGTCACATCTCAGTATTGAGAATGAACTAGCTGTCGGATTCTAAATGATAAAAATAGAGGAACATGGATTTTGAACATACCTTTAGTGGTGAGGTATGCTGGAGAAAGAAAACAAGTAATGTAGACTAGTTTTTAAGTAGAGAAAAAAGACCAGGTTTACCTGGGATCATTATGTGCAGTAAGTAGAAGGGAATTGGTAGGCAAAATCAGTTTAATGGTGCCTTATTAAAGCCCCTCCTATCAGTATGCCATTCATGGAGACCCAAGTCCGTCAATGATGCAATTTTGTAAACCTCTGACAAAGGGCAGGAGCTATGGATTTAGTGTTATCTGTCCATATATATGGAATGTCTTATTTCCTATCATTTTGGGGTTCTCGAATACCTCCCATTCTAAAACCTTCTCTGGATACTTTCTCTAAGTGATGTGCCCTTCCTCTGGAGCCCTATAGAGTCTTCTATATCTATAATTCCACATATTTACCTATTTGTTTCTTCTACTAGACTGTATACTTAGTGTCAGTGATTTTCTCATTTGCCCATACAGGTCCATGATTAGCTCAGTGCTTAGCATTATAAATCTAAGAAATGTTTGGTAAACTTAATTGAATTCATTTTAGTTAAATATCTATTTTATTTCACCAACTGAATACATTAGTTGGGAAAAATGCATATTTATATAAGGTGTATGTCATATAGTTAAAAAGATATTTTGTTGCTTGACCGTCTTCGGTCATAGATACTTTGGTAGATTGATTGCAAAAATGACTATGGTTGTTTAAATGTCCCTGCATTTGTGATCTCTACAACCTGATTTTGCAGCATCAAAAAAGGTGCACCATCAAAAGGTGGAGTCTGTTTACACCATCTTTAAATCTTGGCTGACCTTAGAATTTGCTTTGGCTAAGTGCATGTGATACAAATAATAGCATGCCAATTCCAAGCCTAGACTTTTGAAATTCTGCTCAGCTGCTTTGTGAACATGTCTGGACAGCCATTCTAGCTGAGATAATTCTAGAGCAACCAGTTCCCAGTTGGCCTGGTAGGACTATAGATGCATTGATTGAACCCAGCTGAGACTAGAATGGTTCAGCAATGTCCAACCCAAACTGCTGACCTGCAGCATTTTAAAGTACATAATGCTGTTTTAAACCATTAACATCTTTGGATTATGTAGCAAAAAGTAATTGTCACTGATATTTAACTTTAAAATTGCTAAGGTAAAATAGCTGATAGTATAGGAAGAAGGGGGTTAAGACCTGACCCTAGTATGGACCACTCCATTGAAAGGCGATTCCTAGAAAGAATGATCTGGGCAGTACATAGCATGAATGGATTTGGAAAGTGATAAAGCAAAATATCTTTGGTGAACAAACAGTGACTTAAAAAATAGGCATCTTGTGAGCAGTGCAAGTTTCTTCAAAATTGAAAGTAACTTCAGAAGACAGAACCATCAAGGAGTGATGATCTGATGACTTGATATTACTAGATGAACAAGCCATGCCATACACAGTGGTTTGAAGGGCCAAATGAGAAATTGCAGTCCATTGTTATTTGAGAAGAATAATCATCATAAACAAATCCTTGTAAGCCACGTGATAAAGATTAGAATTGTTCTTAAGAGAATTAAGTAGCAATGCCTAGCAGGATAAAGAGTGTGACTGGATCCTCTGTTGCAGAGTGTGAAAGTCTGAAATTGCTTTCTACCACCAATAATTTTTGGTTTTAAGAAAGTCAGTGAGCTTCGGGTTCCTCAAGTGGAAATTGAGTTGCTACAATTATCTCACACAGAGAATCAAATGTGACAATGGAAAGCAAAACAGTTAATTGTAGAGAGCTAGAACAATGGCTCTTATTATCTATCTAATGTTGATATTAGAAACTTTACCTAGGGACTCTTTGATGATCAACTCATGGACAGTCATATAGAAGTAGTTTTTTTTTTTTTTTAAACCCATGGCTTCTGTTATTTACATCAGCTTCCTCCATTGTCCTTCTCCTCACCTCTCTCCAGAACAACCTTGCTTACTGGAAACAGTAGCACAGCCTTCTTTTTGCTGAGGTTGGAATGTTCTCTTACCCTGTGAATCAGGGTGAAGATGCAGCTGCACTTGTTTCTGAACATTTCTGCTTTTATATTCCTGTGACATGCTCTAGGCCATTGTCTAGCAAAGGTGTATTAGAGAACAGATGTGCCCAGTGCTATTTTGCTGCCTGATCTTTTGGAATGAGGGATTATTTTTTAAAATGGGGGCCAAAAAGGCAAGATAATGCTTTGAGTCTCTTGTGTTCTTTAAATTCCCATTAGTCCATTGGGCACCACAGTTCTCTCCTGTTGAATCATGACATTCACTGCTCCAGGGAGAGGCAGAGACCAGCCAAGAACAAAGGGGATAATGTTCAGTTTTTCAATTCCAAAACATGCTCTTTAAGCTAATTTCAGAGACAACAGTAGTGAAAAGCCAAGGTATTTGCTTTGCAACGACTAGCTTTGTTGAAAGAGAAATCAGAAGCTTTCCTTTAAATATTGACTAGTCCTTTAAAGTATCAAGAAGTAAGAGGACTAAAGAAAGATTAACTATAAGACACTGACTAGAAAATGTATAAGTTATGATAGCAGGGAAAGAAGAAAACTGGTGGGGAGAAGCCAATGAGAGGGAGGAAAGCAAGGTCACAAGCCCTGAGTTGGGTCTAATACCCTGCCATGGAGGAGGTGGAGATGGAGCCCTAGATGATTTTGAAAGTCTTTGGTAAGAGGATGCTGTGCTCATACTCCTTGCCTGTAACTGTGTATGGAGATGATTACCTCATAACGGACATCCTCACTAGACCAGGCAGTGTGGTGCTGTTACCAGAGATTCGTGGGGAGCAGAGAGAGCCAGATCCTGGAATCTGGCAGCAAAAACCTGGTCTTTGTATCCAGCATATAAAAGAATCTATACTGGACACAGAAGTTATGATAGAAAGTTGTTGTTAGCTGCCATCGAGTCGGTGTTCCATTCACAGCAATCCTACGTACAACAGGTAAAACACTAGTGGTGCTTCCCTGCTATTCATAGGGTTTTCAATGGAGGAATGTGGTGTTTTTTTTTTTTTTTTTTTTTTTTTAGAAATTTTTAATGTACACCTTAATGTGATTCATTTTGACATGCTTTTCATTGTGACATTTCCATATATGTATTTTGATAAACATTATTCATATAGGTTACCCCTTACCCTCCCCTATGCTTCCCCCCCCCCGCCCTTCCCATCTAAGTTTCCCATCTAAGTCTTCTCTATCTTTTACTTAGTAGTATTTTTCTATATGTCCTTGGGTTCCAGTTAATGGCAGAATGTTTTTGTGAGTGGATTGCTGGGTCCTCCTTCCAAGCCTACAGCACCTAGTGTTCCCAGGTAGTCTCGCATCCAAGTACTAACCAGGCCCAACCCTGCTTAGCTTCAGAGATCTGATGGGATCAGACACCACAGTGGTACAGCTACAGGCCAACAGAGAGTATAGAATAGGTTTATTAAAGATAGTACAGAATAGAATTACAAGGAAAACTGAGGCACCTGAAGAAGCTTAGGTAAATCTGTAAAGGAACTTGGAAAAACCTGCATTCCCTGGTTGAATCATCATAAGGCTATTTCCATTCCTCAAGGGAGGGCAAAGAAGCCAGACTACAGGAGAGTTAAGCAGCAGGCTTTTAGAAAGAAGGTACCTTGGATAGACAGAATGACAGGCCCCAGAGAAAAGAGAAATGTGTATGTGGTTGCTGGAGAGAGAAGAGCAGAGAAAAAGGAAGAGAGAGGATGAGAAAGGAACAGAAAAAGAGAGGGTGGGTGAGTGTTTCCTTTAATTTTGTTCAAACTAGGGGAATGCCTAGTGTGACATCAGCCCTGGGCACTCAGCTGTATGCCTAGTGTAAATAGGTCTAGGGTCTTTGTTTGGTAAATGGCTTGAGGACTTGGATAGAGTGTGGAATCCACTTGAAAGTGTCCTTCCAATGTCCTTATGTTACCCTCCTGTCTTCATCATGTGGAACAGCAGGAGCTATTTTCAGTCCCCTTTTCCTCCATATTGTCTGGGAATGCCTAAGCTAGCCTGCCTGTCAGGGCTGTGTGTTTAAGATGACCTTACTTGGGGGTGGCAGCCTCCCCTTGCTGCTGCTTGTCTCCTTTGGATCCAGAGAGCAGACACTGGAAAGTTCCCTAAGCCCTTGCAATGGGGCATGAGATAGTATTTGAGAATTAGAAATCAGCATGTCTGTCAGGAAGCTGCTACATCCTAAACAGGGAGCCATGGATTGAATGGATCAACGCAGGGGCCAGAGGGAGGATGTGGCTCAATCTCACAGTGTCAACCATGTATGACTGTGTGGTGGTAAAGGCTTGATGGGGACGCAGGGGAGAAGGATGAGTGCTCTGAAAGCAACCACCTGCATTCCTATGCTAAGAGATCAGCCCACAGACTAGCACCACACATGTGCAGTGACAGCCTTGTCAGTGCTCTCACATCAAGCAGGGTGCTGGGTGTCCTTTCTCTAGTAGTTATCTGGGAGACACCTGGGGAGCTAGTAGTTGGGGTCCAGAGAAGGAAGTGGGTCCATAGCATGGGTCTGAGAGGTGGTGACAGGTGGGTCCTTCCCAGGGGGCAGCAATTACCTTCCTAGTCCCTGGGAGCAGATACCTCAGTTCATCTGTGTTTGTCCATATAAAAATTTTATACAATTCACAGAAATTATAGTATAGACTAAGTTTATTAAAGATAGAGAATATAGATGTAGATTATAAAGGCAGTATATCTTCAAGACATGGAGGAGGGCAGTAGTAAAGGGTTACTGTTGCCTAGAGCTTAAGGTAGGGTGTGATCTTTACAGTGGGTTTGATGCTTCAGGGGAAGGAAAGAAATGTTTAGCCATGGGGCCTGTGCCCAGAATGGGTTAGTGGATTTCCAGTGTCTTCAAGGACTGGGCTCAGAGGTGGGCATTTGAAAAGGTTAGAAATCCAGGCAGCTACCAGTCTCAATAGTCTGCAGCCATAGCACCATCTGCTTGATCTTGGACACTAAGTGGGGTCGGCCTGGTTAGTCCTTGGGTGGGAGACTGCCTGGGAAGAATAGCTACTGCAGGTTAGGGAGGAAGACCTGGCAATCCACTTCCAAAACAATCTGCCATTGAAAACCCTATGAATAGCAGAGAAGTACTGACAACAGTGCTGAGCATGGCACAGTGTCAGGGAGTGTAGAGAGTCCCTGAGTCTGACTGACTCCATGACACTTAACAACAATACCACCACCAGTCTTGATAAGGGAGCAGAATCCATTAAACAATGTCATTTTTGATTGCTGGGGGTGATGTACATCTCACATAGTCTTATCATCTTTTCTGGATGAATGTAGAAGTGAAGAGTGATTCTAATTCTGTTTCCTTCTAGCAAGTATACTGTTTGTAAGGGTATTATCTATCAGGGAAGTATGGACCACTAGATCAGAGTGTTGTCCCCTCAGAGGCTCACATTGATATTCTTGTTACAGGTGGCTGAGAAGCACATGGCTAGGCTGAGGTGGGTGGTTGCAGAGCTCCCTATTTACTTTCTTCCTGCCTATTACCGTCTGACATAGTTATAAGGCCCCTTGTGCATAAAAGAATGATGCTGGGGAAAATCCTAAATTTGACTATCCAGAAGAGATTACATTTTAAAACAAAAGTCTTAGTTAACTTGAAATAACAAGATCTGGTTTTTGTTTCTGGCATCAATAGAAAGAGGGTTCAATGAGTATGATGAGTCTAGACCTGTACCTTGGTTTATTAGTTTTGACCTCACAATTTCAATATTGAAAGATTTTTGTGGGGCACATACCAATTTCATGCCCCTGACAAGGGTTGCTCCCTTCTTTCTATGTACCCTTTCTGAACTCACTCTGCATTGTATTGTGTGTGTACAGGTCCATCTGCCCCACTTGATTTTAAGCTTTATAATGGTCAGGACCACATATCTTTCCTTTTTAGATTCCCAGGTACTGGCTGGTACATTCTCTCTCAAGAAATGTCTGTTAAATGAATCCATAATGAACAATTGGGTAAATTGTGAACATTTTTTTTATAAAAAATAGTCTGTGGAATTCTAGAAAATCTGTTGTTTATTAAACAGAGTTACCACAATCAATTGATCGTTTTTTTTCTGCACTGTTGGTGGCATATCCCATTTATTAATAATTATAGAACGCCTACCATGCCCATCACTCCGAGCTCCTGGACATATAAATCACTTAAAACTCCCAAGAATCTTATGATGTTGTTGTTGTTGCCCTCCTTTTATGGATAAGAGACTGAAACTTTAAGGGAGTGGGAAATTGATCCACAGTTCCAAAGCTACTCAGCAGACAAGCCGCAATTTGAGTCTGATTGTAGGCTATATTGCCAAGTACTGTGGTATATTTAACTCTATACGGATATAAATGCCCTTATGTGGAAGTAGTGACAATATTTGGCTTAGGGAAAAGCCATAGGAGAGCATCCCATGTGTAGTATATACTATTTCATAAATGAATATATAGTCAGCTCTCAGTATATCCACATATGGATACAATCAACCATAATCAATAATATTCCTTCTCCTACAAATTACACATGTACTAAACATGTTAGACTTGCTTTTTGTCATTATTTACTAAGCAATAGGGCACAACTATTTACATAAAACATATTGTACTAGGTATTATAAGCAATCTAGAAATTTAAATTATATAGGAGGATGTATATAGGTTATATGCAAGTCCTATGCCATTTTATGTAAGGGATTTGAGCATCTGTGGATTTTGGTATCTGAGCATGTCCTGGAGTCAGTTCTCCATGAATACTGAGGGACAACTGTACTCAAAGTATTGCTCTATAAAGTTCATAGAATGTTTCATCCAATGACAAGACTCTTGTTAGCTGGACATAGTGGCATACACCTATAATCCTAGAACCCAGGATTCTGAGGTAGGTGAATTCAAAGCCAGCCAGTGCTCCATAGTAAGACCTTGTCTCAAAAAATATGGCAATGTGGAAAAAAGGCAACTCTAGTGTTTCTCTGTAACAAAAATTACTACTGAGAGCTTGTTATTGGTGTCTTGGTTCTTTGAGATGTGAGGGATCCTAGTCAGGCTAGACAGAGGCTGGAAACTACAGTTCATTTTAGGAGCTTTCTCATATCAGTGGCCTGGAAAGTGGCTTTATACCAGCCATGATTCTGAGGAAAACCTTACCTTTCTGCTTGAGTAGGGCCTTTTGGGAGGCAGAAGAAGCAAGGTATCCATAAAGGCGGAATTGCAGCTCCAGGCTGCCAATCCCTGATCCAGTCCTGCCAGACATGCATGAATCGTGGAGTGTGGTACACTTGAGCACTTGTTCATCCTTTAGCAGAATGCAGAATGGAGTGATTGTTGGTCTTTGGGCAAATCCAGGTCCAATGTGGCATTTCAAGGGACTTCTCTTGCATTGTGTGTGTTGAGTCTGACTGGAAAGGTGAATGATTGGCAGAAGACTGGGAATCCCTCTAATAGGAAACTACAGTAGGGACCACAGGGACTCAGGGACCATTGGCAACTTTTTTTCCATCTGATCCTGGAAAACATATCAGCTCTTTGGACTTCCCCCAATGCAAAGTGGAGAAATGAACTCTGATATTTAGATAGTATTTTATGGTGGCTTTAGGATGGTCTCTGCCAATATGTACCAGTTTGACTATAGTTGATTTTATGTACTTTTGATTGGTCTGTGTCTATGCCATGGTGGCTGTCTTGTATATTGAATGTCACTCCTGTCCTTAAAAGGAAGAATCTTACCAAAACAGAACTGGCTCTATGAGACTATATTAAGACAGTCTTTATTTCATTTCTTTCTTTTTTTTCTTTTTCTTTTATTTCTTTCGTTTCTTTCTTTCTTTTCTTTCTTTCTTTCTTTCTTTTTTTTTTTTTTTTTTTTTTTTTTTTTTTTTTTTTTTTTTTTTTTTTTTTTTTTTTTTTTTTTTTTTTTTTTTTTTTTAATTTTCTAGCTTTAATGTAGAAAGTTAATAAAATCAATGCTGGCACTATAATGATCTCTTTCCAGAGACAGGACCAGACAAACTTATTTTCATTAGGCTCCTGTGAAAAGTATATTCCCAGGAGGGGAAGCAAACATTGAACAATGTGTAAGTCATTCTCTGTGAGTGAAAATGTTGTTTCTCTGGTTGTAGTAATTTAGAGAATAAGTGTTGGATATGTGACTGTAGGAAGACTGTGAATTGTTTCCTAAATCATACCATCTTATCTCCATTTCTCATCCTGTATGCATCTTGTTTGGAAAGCCATATAATTTGTCTAGTGTGCCATTGTGTAGAATTGTGTCAGTGAGTCTGTGGGCCTCCCAATAAATCATGTCATGCAGAGACTGCCTTTATAAGCTGATCCCTCACCTGGCCACAGTCCCCAGGAAAAAGAATATGCTTTGTTATAAGTGATGGGAAGCTTCCACATAGGTCTTGACTATTTTCTATTACTTAGGTCCTTCTAACTTTTCTTCAGCTGTAGTTGAAAAGTTGCTTTTGCTAGGCTCACCAGCATCTAATACCCTGAACCTGTATCAGAGGGAATACTTTCTAATCATTTTCAATTGTGTAAAAGTCTTGGGACCTGACATCTGATCACCTGTAATACGCAGTACCATGACTGCCTTTTATTTTCCTGCCAACTTGTCACATCCTAGCTGTTGGAACATCATATTTGTGGTTCACAGAATCCCAAACCTAACCAAGTGATGGATGTACTGTTGATGATTAATCCACATCTATATGTAGTTTTGAGTCCATTGCTTTTTGATTGATTTGTGCTAAGGGTTAAGGAACTAACTGAATGCCTGCTAAGGTTTAATTCTTAATTGTGATACTTTTCCTGGCTGTTTGGATCTACATTCTCTTGAATCTGTTGATGGCTATCATCATAGACAATGCAAAGTAAAACAAAACCAAAAATCCTTGTATAAACTGTACTGTCAAGTGAAATATTTGCCATGCCTGAGGACATCTCTCTCTTTGTCTTTGAGATCTCAGATTCAGAGTGGTTAATCAAACTCTTTAGTCCTCAACAGGCAAATTAGCATCTGTCCAACACAAAGACTCTGTTATTTGTTTGCTTGAAACTACTTCCTTTTTATTTCTACTTTCCCCATTTCTCCCAGATCTGAAGTTGCTGGAGTGGAAGGGGTACTGAAACCTTAGTTTGGAATCTGACTCAGGTTTTGGGCCATTGAAAATGGGATTGTCCATATGGAATAGTTTGAATGAGACTCAGCAAATATGTTACTGAAAAGTATTAGTTCTGTTCCTATAGGGAACTACTTTGATATGGATGTTTTGGCTTCATTTTATGTTTATTGTTTTGTATATATGATTTTAAATATATGTGATATCAGGAATATGTATTTCATAGTGTCTTCTCATTTGGGGCTCTTATACATGTTACTATAAGCAAATATCATTTGTTCTTTCTAATTCCACATACTACTTCATGATAGGCATTTAGCTCTTTTGCTCCCCCAGTGAGGACATGAGTTGCTTCCAATATCCCTTCCCTCAATCATAAATAATGCTGCAATGAGCTGCCCTAGGAAAATATATTTACCAATTAACCAATGGGATATTTTCTTTAATTTGTCTTTCTCATGTTTATGGAAAGCTGCATTTATGAGATAAATTTTTATTTTTTTCCAGTTTTTTTCCTTTTTTTCATTTTTCATTTTTATTTATTTTATTGCCTTTTATTGTACTTGCGGGCTAAACCTAGTGCCTCACACATACCTTGCAAGCACTCTACCACTGGGCTGCACTCCCTGCCCATTCTTATTTTTAATTTTGAGACAGGGTCTCACTACATTACACAGGTTGCCTCAGATTTACAATCCTCCTGTCTCAGCCTCTCAAGTCACTGGAATTACAGATGTGTACCATCAGGCCTGGCAGTTTCAACTTATTTTTACCCTTAAAAATTCCTTTAATATTTTACATAGTGTGCCACAGTAGAAAGTTTACTTATAGATTAGTAATGCTCTTTGCTCATAATTGATCTGTTTTCTCTTCTTGTTTAAATTTACAATTACCTTACTTTTCTGTTGTGTTCATTGGATGACCTATATATTTGAGATCATAAATCAGTTTGCATTTTTTGGTCATGGTAACAATATCATTTTTATAATCATTCAAATGTAAATTAACAAAATCTAATACCACAGCAATAGGAAAAATCTGTAAAATGTTGTAGGTGCCATTAAAAAAATCTACGCGTGACAGACATAGAATTGGCTAGAAGAAAAGTTTTTCATATCTTTTTCTTTGTTTTAATCCATCTGTTAGTTATGCCATGGGTGGCTAATCCTACTGTTCAATGTCTTCCTAGTCTCTAGAATACTAAGGCAGTAAGCTAAAAATAACAAGTGTAGCTTTATTCATTGAAAAATACTCTTCATGATGCTGCTTTGGAGAGGAATCAGGGAAGCTCTGAGTCTTCACTCCACCCAAAGCTGCCTTCTGAGCTCAGCTGCCACAGGTGACTTGCAGAGTGTGGTGTGTCACATGAGTTTCAGCAACTTTGTGTCAGATTGTGACTGACCAAGGCAACCATGTACAGACTGAGTGGTGATTACTGACAAGGCCCCAGATGAGAACTTGTCCCCAAACAGGTGATCAACTGGATTAACTGAATCAATTAAATCATCTGTTTGGGGGCTCTTGAAAAATACGGACACTTGGTAGTGGAATAGGAAGAAGCAACTGATAGAAATTGAAATAATAAAGTGGCTAAAAGAGGGAATGATAGGTTGATGTAATTTCTATGGTATCCTAAAAGAGATCTCACTTTTCTTTTTTGTTGTTGTTAGGTGCTGTTTTGTCCATTTTTCTTTCAACTTACAGTATTTGAATATTGAGACAATTATTTATGCATGATTCTGTTTCTAGAATATAAATTTTAAAAAATGAAAACAATTGCGAGAAGCTCCAAAGTTGAAAGTGATTATGAGAACAAAGTAGAACCCAATTTTAGTGATTTATATTGTAAATGTAAGTAAGCAAAGAAATTATTCCATGAATGAAAATATATTTGTGCTCTGAACGGGTGAAAGAGAATGACGTATTAAACTCCAAATGTGTCTATGTGTTAAAAAAGGAAAGAATGATTCACAACTCATTTTTCCAAGATAGTATCTATTACTCTGTACTTGTTGTTGTTCTTAGGTGCCATCAAGTCGGTATCCGACTCATAGCTACCTTCATAGGGTTTTCAATGGCTGACTGTTTTGGGATTGCCTTGGGAGTCGGTTGCCAGGCCCTGCTCCCATTTTGCGGTGCTGGGAATTGAACTCGGGACCTCAGAGACTGCAGAGCAGCACTCTACCAACTGAGCTAAATCCAAGCCCACTCTGTACTTAGGACACTATAATATGCTCCTGGAATATAAGGATATTTACCAAGATATAAAACTCAAAAATAGTGGAAGTGTATATTACAGGTAGTAGTACTTGTTACCTATTCATGTATTCCCACTATTTTTTGCAACCTTCCTTGTAGTGAGGTTAGATGATAAGTTCTGACCAACAGTCTGAAGATGGTCATGACATGTGTCACTTACAGACTACGACATTTGTGAGCAGTCATGAGTTCTTTTTGGCCTTTCTTTGCCTGTCTTGAGCCCCTAGAAGCCATGTATTGAAATGGTGGAATTACAAAACAGAACTTGGAAAGAACCGTGATTCCCTCCTGGGAAGTTAGCTGCCCTGGAGAGCAGCTTGACTTGCAGAGGGCTTAGTGATTTGGTCATTAATTTTATATATAGAACACCTAAGTTTCTTGAGATTGTTTGTTACTGCCAGAGTCTGGCCAGGTGGGATTTGAATCCTGTCCAAATCAAGTCCATTATCAAAGAAAAATCAAGTATCTGCCTCCATCTTACTGAGTGCCTTGGGCAAGTAAGTCTTCATATCCTCGGTGTCTACTTGCTCACCCCTAAAAATATTTACAACAGCATATTACTCTAGGGACTCTTGTGAGGAGCCATGCATTCTTGCTTTTATTCAAATAATTTTTACTAAGCATATCTGTACTGGGCCAAGCATATCTGAGCTTTTACATCTTGGTAAATATCCTTATTTTTTAGCAGAATACTATAGTGTCCTAAGTACAGAGGCAGATACTTGATTTGAATTATGCTAGAAATATGCATCTTCCTACCACATCATATTGGTTTAAACAAAGTGGAAGGCTCCAAGATGGAGGAGTCTTAGCTTTGCCATCTCCACAGATGGAGAAAATGAACATGCCCTATAGGAATGTTATAAAACCATAATGAGACAACTGTTTTAAAATGGAAGTTTTACTTTTATTCAAAAATGGTAAGGTCAACAAATCAGAAGATGATTGCTATTGAAAACATAATTTGTTATTCACAGTTCCCAAGAGGAAGGGACATGGCATGTCTCATAGAGCCACACAGGAAAGTACCAGGGTGGCAGAGGGAGTGAAAAAAAAAAAACTCAGGAAAATGTCTTTCTTCTTGTTTCTATTGGAAGAATGGGCTAAGCAGAGTAAAAAGGCTATGACTGGCTAATTGAAATATATTCCATCTTCTCTGAGGTGGAGGAACTGTCTCTAGTTGTTCCACACTGGCCTGTGGTGATTAAGGTTGGGGTGTGGGCTCTGGATAGTTTGGTTTACATTTGAAAGGTACACTTTGTACTGTCTGCAGGAATTAGGTAGCCTTGGAAAGGACAGTGCCTCCAGGATGACCAAGGCCCCTAGGAATAATTACCAGAATAAAAAGGCAGGCTTAATACAACAATGTGTAGGAAAAATGCCTAAGTGAAAGTCAGGCCTACAGTAGCTATGGATATGTTTATGGAAAGCTGCATTTATGAGATAAATTTTACAAATAAGTTGAGATGGAGCTAGTCAGAAACCTAGGAGACTAGGTAGCAAGTGTATAATGATGGACAGTCAATCTATTCTCTACAATGCAAGAAATTCCTTTAAAATGTGTTTTTGAGTATGTCACTTTTCTTTTTAAAAACTCTAATACACAATCTTCTCATTTAGGAGGAGCCCCCATATTTATGAGGAAAAAAGTCTTACTTTATTGGCAAGGTCTCAACAAATAATGTTTCCTTCAGGAGATTCTCAGTCTCAACCATCTGCCCTCATCCTGTGCCCTGTCCCTCTTTAACTCTGCCCTGAGGGCCTCTGATGCACCCAAATATCATGGTTCACATCACTCACACCAGGAAGTGGAATTTCATGCTTATTTTTCTGCATTTCCGTATTAGTCAGGAAGCAACTTGAAGCTAGAGATATTTTGAGAACTCCCTTCTCTAACATAGACTATGTTGTTGTTTGGTGCCCTCAAGTCAGGTCTGACTCTTTACCACAGAATGAAAGAAATGCTCCCCCCACTGTCCTATGCCCAACATTATGTCAGTACTTCTCTACTATTCATAGGGCTTTCAGTGGCTGATTGTTTCGAGAGTGCCAAGTCCTTTTCCCATTTTTGCAGTGCTGAGGATCAAACCTAGAGCCACAGAGAGCGCAGAGCAGCACTCTATCAACTGAGCTAAACCCCAGTCTAACATAAACTAATATCCTTTAATATGAATTCTCACTGTGTCCATAGTTCTCCTTGGTAGCACTGACAAGTTTTGGTAATGATTTATCCAGTGTTTGTCTTCTACTGTTGGCTCCAAAAGGGTCTATCTTGTTTATTGATGTAATTCTAGCATTATGACATATGGGTACAAGTTCAGTTTCATGTTTGTGGAATGATGGGCAGGCAGGACTTGAATCTGTGTTGTTCATAATACTGGTAATTTTAAAACATGCCCAGCCCAGTACAGATATGCTTGGTAAAAATTTTTGAATAAAAGCAAGAATGTATGGCTCCTCACAAAAGTCCCTAGAGTAACATGCTGTTATAAATATTTTTAGGGGTGAGCAAGTAGACACTGAGGATATGAAGACTTACATGGCCAGGGCACTAAGTAAGATGGAGGCAGATATTTGATTTTTCTTATTCTAACACTTTTCCCCCCTCTTAATAAGCAGGCTAATTTGACAACAGCAATGTAATTCACTGACTGTCAAATTTCAGGGTGCATACAAGACACCTGGGAATTTTGATCAAATTCAGATCATAAGATAATAGGTCTGGAGTGAGGCCTGAGAATTTTCACTTTCATAAGCTCCAAGGTGATGTCCCTGCTGCTAGTGTAGTGACCACACATTGGGTATCAATGATGATGATGGCCCACAGATTGATTTTCCTACCATATATACTTCCTGCATCAACAGAGAAATAAAACACCTATAATCCCATTACTTGGGAGGCAGGAAGATCACACATTCAAGGCCAGCTTAGACTAACAGTGAGTTCAAGGCCAGGTGGAGCTATACAGCAAGATGATATCTGAAGAAACCAAGGGCTAAGGATGTAAGTTGGTGGTAGAGTGCTTATGCTTGCCTAGCACGCACAAGGCCCTGGCTACAATTCCTAGTTCTGTCAGAGAGAGAGAGAGAGAGAGAGAGAGAGAGAGATAGAGAGAGAGAGAGAAATAGAAAACATTATCAATGATAAATATCAGTATAAAGACTACTTATTAATATGGAATCAACCAAAGTGCCCTTCAACAAAAGAATGGATAAAAAACTATGGTATATATACACAATGGAATACTATTCAGCAATCAAGAAAAATGAAATAGGGTCATTCGCAGCAAAATGGATGGAATTAGAGAAAATTATTTTAAGCGAACGAACACAAGTTCAGAAAGAGAAACAACACATGTTCTCACTCATATGAGAGAGCTGACTCAAAATTACAAGAAGGAAAAATTCTACT
>VMDO01006150.1:0-103528 GCA_007922755.1 Pedetes capensis | reverse complement strand
CACCAAGACCATATTTTCCAACTACTGAGCCTTCTTCTTTGTTTCCAACCTTTGCATTCCAGTCACCAGTGATTATCAGTATGTCTTGATTGCATGTTTGATCTATTTCAGATTGTAGAAGCTGATAGAATTCTCCCCTTTCTTCATTTGTGGCCCTAATGGTGGGTGCATAAATTTGTATAATAGTCATATTAACTGGCCTTCCTTGTAGGTGTATGGATATTGTTCTATCACTGACAACATTGTATTTCAGGATAGATCTTGAGATGTCTTTTTTGATGATGAATGCAACCCCATTTCTCTTTAGTTTATCATTCCCAGCATAGTAGACCATATGATTGTCTGACTCAAAATGGCCTATGCAGGTCCATTTGAGCTCACTGATGCCTAGAATGTCAATGTTTATGCGCTCCATTTCTCTTTTAATGATTTCTAATTTGCCTAGATTCATACTACGTACATTCCATGTTCCAATTATTAATGGATGTTTACAGTTGTTTCTCCTCATTTTGAATCGTGTCACATCAGCAAGTTGAGCATCCTGGGGCTTTACTCCATTTCCATCATCACAGTAGACTCTACTTGGAGGAGGCAACTCTTCCCCAGTAATCTTTTGAGTGCCTTCCAACCTTGGGACCTCATTTTCCAGCACTATATCCGACAGTGTCTCTCTGCTATCCATAGGGTCTTCAATGGCCAGTTGTTTTGGGAGTGGCTCGCCAGCTCCTACTCCCTAGTCTGTCTTAGTCTGGAAGCTCAGCTGAAAACCTGTCCACCATGGGTAACCTTGCTCATTTCCGAGGTTACAGTGGCAGAGCTCTCAGCCTCATCGCAACATGCAAGCCCCCACAGTGCAGCAAACTGAGAGACGTGTGGGGGAACACAAGAATTAGTTAACAGTAATTATATGTAGGAAAAGAGATATAAATATGTATATAAAACACCAAATAAAATTAATTATTTGAAAATAGCATGTGGTAAATGTATACAGCCCAACATTGGATGCCATGGAAACAAAAAGAAAGGTTCATGAATTATAATGGAAAAGAAATGGAAGGTCAGGAAAGCTGTTAAAAAGAGGTAACAGTGGAAGAGAGGGCAGGGATCGATTTGGAGGAACAGGCAGAAAGGCACAGGGGATGGATCCCTGAAGAATACTGAACCTCTAAATCAAGTAGGTGTGTCATTCAGAGTAAGGAAATGCACTCAATTCAAAGAAATAACTACCAAATTCCAAAAATCACTAGGACATATGCCCATAGCTGCAGGTCACTGGTGTTACATGGCTATGTTGTTGTTGTTGGGTGCAGTTGTCTCATGTCTGACTCATAGCAACCTTATGTACCGCAGAACAAAACACTCCCTGATTCTGTGCCAAGCACACTATCTTTTTTATGTTTAAGCCCATTGTTGCAGCCACTTTGTCAATCTGTTTACTTGAGGGTCTTCCTTTTTTCCATTGACTTGCCACTCTCCCAAATATGATGTCCTTCTCCAAGGATTGGTCCCTCTTGACAACATGTACAAAATACGTCAGATACAGTGTAGCCATCCTAGCTTCCAATGAGCACCTGGTTTTTCTTCTAGAATGGATCTGTTGGTTCTTTAGGGAATCCATGGTATATTCAATTTCATCTCGAGCACCATAATTCAAAAACATCAATTCTACTGTCTCTCTTATTGAATGTCCATCTTTCACAACCATATGATACAACTGAAAATACCATGGCATGAGTCAGGTGCACCTTCATCTTCAATATGACATTTTTACTTTTCAGCAATTTAAAGAGGTCTTTTGAAATAGCTTTTCCCAGTGCAATGCATCTTTTTATTTCTTGACTGTGCTTCCATGTATCTGATTTTAGAACCAAATAAAGCAAAATCTTGGACAATCTCAATCTTTTCTCCATTTATCATGAAATTGCTTACTGAACCAGTTGTAAGGAATTTTGCTTTGTTGATATTGAGGCACAGTCCATAGTGAAGGCTATGATCTTTGATCTCCATCAATAAATATTTCAAATCCTCTTCTATTTCAGCAAGAAGAGTTATGTTATCTGCGTAACACAGGTTGTTAAGGAGTCTTTCTCAAGTCATAATGCCACATTCTTCTCAATAAATTCCAGCTTCTCTGGTTATTTGTTCAGCATAGAGACTGAAGAGCTATAGTAAAAGGATACAGCCCTGATATACACCTTTATTGACTTTAAGCCATTCAGTGTCTCCTTGTTGTATTAAAATGACTGCCTCCTGGTCCTTGTATAGATTCCTTATAAGCACAATTAAGTGCTGTGGCATTCCCATTCTTTGAAATGTTATCCATAATTTGTTGTGATCCACACAGTCAAATGACTTTGTATAGTCAATAAAACATAGATAGGCATCTTTCTGGTATTCTCTGCTTTTGGCTAATATCCATTTGACATCAGCAATGATGTTCCTGTTTCTGTACCCTCTTCTGAATCCAGCTTAATTTTCTAGGAGGTCCCTTTCTATATACTGTTGCAGTCACTTGTGAGTGATCTTTAGCAAAATTTTGCTTGCATGTTATATTAATGATATCATTCCCTGATCATCTTTTGGGTGTCTTCCTGCCTGGACGGCTCATTTCCAGCACTATATCTGACAGTGTTTCTCTGCTATCCATAGGGTTTCCAATGGCTAATTGTTTCAGAGATAGGTTAGCCATGTCCTTCTCCCTAGTCTGTCTTTTTCTGAAAGCTCAGCTGAAACCCATCCACCATGGGTGACCCTGCTGGTATCTGTAATACTGGTAGCATAGCTTTTACCACTACAGCAGCATGCAATCCTCCACCATACAGTAAACTGACAGGCATATATAGGTATGTGAGTATATGAACTACTATGTATTTCTGTCGGAGAAAATGTTGTCTTGCATGGACCTAGGGGCGATATCTCTACCATTGTCAGAACTGCCACCATAGTTTCCTGCTATGAATAGTTGGCTTCTCCAATAAGTTCAAAATAGACTTTTTAATTCCATGACTCTATTGAATGCTCAATTTTCCTCAAAATTCCTTCTAAACTTCCTCAAAATCTTCTCAGAACTCTTCAACAATATTGAATCTAACAAACCTAACAATACTCTAAGCACTTTGAGTATGTTGAAAGTATACCATAACATTACACTATAGGGACAGAAAAGCTTTAAATTTTAATCACAACATCTCTGCTATAAAGAATATTTTGTTAGTGAAGTTAAGCAATTTTCAAAACATTTTTGTTAAGGCTTGTTTTCAGAAAGTCTTTTTGGGTGGGATATTTCATCTCCCAAAAGACAAAGAATTAGGTCCTAGAGGCATCTAAAGAGAACTGGATTTGTTTTTCTTCTCTTCTCTCTTTGAGTGAATCCAAACTGATTTTCAAATCAGGTGGTGAAGTTCTGGCGTAGAAGATCTCAGGAAAACCTCTCTGCACTTATCTTCAGTCAGAAAGAAAATAGTGCAAGGCATTGAAATTAAGAGGCATGATTAGTTATCGGGTCCAATTTTATCTGTGACACAAGTGTTTCCATTTCAGTTTTAATGCTTTGAGTTATACATATTGACGGGACTTTGATAAGCTAGTAGGAAAAATATTTCAACACATCACAAACTAGTATACTTAATGGAAAAGGCTATAAAAAAATTTTTAAACTAACACTATAGATAGATGCATTTGTTTCTCTAACAGATATTTTCTATTTTTCTCCTGCTAGCCTCTGACATTCATCATCTCTTATCACATTGATATTCAATATTTATTGTTACTCTTTCAAAGTCAATTTACTTCATGGACTTTATTGTTAGAGAGGGTGTTTTTGAAAGGAGGTATCCCATGGTAACTGATAGGAAAAAATAGTCACAGAGGTGTACTATTTTGATGTCTTCTTTTAACAAATGAAAAACATTTTATAAAGTATAATACCATCATAGATGACCTCTGTTCTATGACAGAACAAGATATTTTAACATAAGATAAAACGTTGTTGTTGTTGTTGTTAGGTACTGTCGAGTCGTGTCCAACTCCATAGAGACCCTCATAGGGTTTTCAATAGCTGATTGTTTCGGGATTGCCTTGGGGGTGGGTTGCCAGGTCCTTCTCCCATTTTTGAGGTGCTGGGAATCGAACTCGGGACCTCAGAGACTGCAGAGCAGCGCTCTACCAACTGAGCTAAACCCCAGCCCAGCTAAGATAAAATACTGATATTAAAAACAACTTTGACTGAGGCTCTTATTACCATTAATTATTAATAACCTTCTGATAACATTCTTCATTGAAATGAAATGGAATATGCATGAAAACAATTATATATTTCAGAGCTTCCTCAGGAACTCTTTTATTAATTGAACAAATGTTTATTGAACGCCCACTGTGTGTCAAACATTGTTTTAGACACTGGTATATGGCAATGAACAAGGGGCAGCTCCTAAATTCATGGTCTTCATAGTCTAGGGGAGAAGGGAAATAGGCAAGTTCAAGAGACAGTTATTTGCCAAGCACCATGGCATACATCTCTAATCCCAGAGACTCAGGAGGCTGAGGCAGGAGGATCTGAGTTTGAGGCCAGAGATAGGCTGTGCAACCTAGTAAAACACTGTCTCAAAATAAAAAAAAACAGGGGGGCTGAGGGTACAGTCAGTCATAGACCACTAGCATGCCCAAGGTCTTTCGTTCAATCACCTAGTCCCGGGAAAAAAAGGCAATTACAACACAGTGTAATGAAGGCATTAATGGGGAAGGTACTTGGTGTTCTGGATGTTCATGAGCAGCATGTTTCCCCTAGACATATTGCCCACAGATGCTTCCTGAAGGCTGTCATGTCAAAGATAAAACTTGAAAAAGAACTGATAAATACCGAGGCTGAAAGGAGGAAAGTGAATGAAAATGGAGGAAGAGGGTTTCAGAGTTTGTTTAAAGGCACAGAAATGGAGAGAACAGGGAATGCAACTCCATGTAGGTTGAGAAATGAGAAAACGTGGGGAGGGGAAGGACAAGTGGGGCACAGAAAGAATGGGTGGGAGGATGAAAACAAGCATGAAAGTCTTTTAAATCCCATTGAAGGGCCTGAATCTTCTCCAGAAGGCAAGGAAGGGTTACTGCAGGATTTTAAGCAGCACTGTAACATGATCAGATCTCCTATAGGACAAAGGGAGGCTCTCCTAGAGCCAAGGAGTCTACCCAGGAGTCCATCACAGCACTCTTGACAAGAGATAATGGTGGCTGCACTACTGTAGTAGCAGTGGAGGGAAGAAAATATATATGCATGGGGATGAGTTTGTGTTTGTGTATAGTATAACAATCTTTGGTTTTGCTTTTGTTTTTTTGTTTTTCTGGTCAAACTAATCAGACAAAAGAGATGGTCTATGAGACTCATTTTAACACTGAATAGTACCCAAAGATAGTCTCTTAAAAACAAAATCTTTTCAGGTGAATTCTTTAAAAGCCCATTTGAGTGGTGACTGCTAGTAAACAGATTCACTGGATTGCTTCATAGGTGCAAATTAAACGTGCACATTGGCTCTCAGACTGTACAGAAAATACTTGACTGGAGCCTGGGTTACTACTCAGTTACATTGTGGTTAATGTGGGAGATGGAACAAGGCAGTTGATAATAGTTTCCTGTGACCATTTTTTCTATAAACTATTCCCAGATTTCAACCAATGGAAAGAGAGACTGACTTTGGAAGCCACATAGACTTGCTTGTCATTAATGCCAAAAAGCAAATTAGAATATTAACCTACCATATATTCTCAAATCTAATCTGAACACTTGCAGCAATTTTAGAGGGTTACAAAATCAGACATGGGATTAGAATCTCAACCACAGATCCATTCTGCATGAAACTCTAATCCACATCTGATTTTGTAGCCCCTTAAAACTGTTGAAAAGATAAGGATTAGATTTAAGAATGTATAGGTATCCTAAATCTCCAAATGCAGCTGATTTTATTTCAATACTAGTGAATCCTTATATATAAAACTATATGAAGATGCCATTATAAAGCATTAGTGAAGCAGCTTCTAAAACTTGAAGTCATATGTACAAATAGCCACAACAACTACTGGTTCATCTTTCTTTCTTTCTTTCTTTCTTTCTTTCTTTCTTTCTCTCTTTCTTTCTTTCTTACTTTATTTCGTTTTTCTTTTTTCTTTTTTTAAGACACAGTGTTGTTATGCAACCCAGGCTGGTCTGGAACTTGCTATGTAGCCTTGGATGGCCTTGAACTGGTGATCTTCCTGCCTCATCTTCTTGAGTACTGGTATTACAGGCAGGCACTATCACTATCACAGACTCTACTAACCATTTAAAGGGAAGACCTGGCAACCCCCTACCAAAAATCAATCTGCCATTGAAAACCCAATGAACAGCAGAGAAGCACTGACAATAGTATTTCCCCGGTTGTACAGAGGGTCGCTATGAGCTGGATACCAACTCAACAGCACCTAACAACAACAACAACAACAACAACAACAAAGTACTGCGGTGTAGGTAAAACCATAAGTGTCAGGTAAAGCTTTCCTCAGTGCTTGAGGACAAAGTGCATGACAATTCTCATTGTTCCAAACACTATTTGGGGTGTATTAAGGAGAAAATATTTCAATTAATAACAAATTAAAGAGTCAGGCAAATGCAGACAAAATGAGACTCTGTCTCTCTGGCCATACTGGTCATCACAGAGGTGTGGGAAATCAAATAAAGGTTTTAGTTACTTTACAAAAAGAATTAGTCAAAATGGCAGCTGTACAAAGTCAAAAGAAGAAACCAAATGAACATAGACTCAGATGTCAAAGATGCAATTGTGATGTGAGAAAATGCTTTGCCCAGAATATAGGCTTTAAAAAGTGAAAGAAAAGGTCTTGGTCTCAGTAGTGATAATAGGATATGGTAATCTTTTTTTTTTTTTTTTGATCCTGGGGTGTTGAACCCAGAGCCTCATGCATGCTAGCCAAGTACTCTACCACTGAGCTGCACTCCCAGTCTCATTTTTAATTTTATTTTGAGACAGGGTCTGTTGCACAGTTTGCTTCTGGCCTCAAAGTTGTAATGCCCCTGCCTCAGCCTCCCAAGTCTCAGGGATTACAGGCATGGGCCATGGTGCCTGGCTAAATGGAAATAGCAATCAGTTTTGTGGGTCAGACTTGCTTTGCCACACATAGCTTATACCAGAGGTTATCAAAACATGGTCCCAAAAAAGCCTTCAAATTACACCAAAAGTGTGAATCATTTCTGCAGTGCATGAGCAAAAGGCACACTTTTTCAAATGATTTCATTTTTACATATGACCAAGGATTACTTAACTGGAATTTAGCTCAGTTGGTAAACGACCTGGATTTGATTCTCAGAACAGCAAAAATGGGAGGCAGATGTGGCAATCCACTCCCAAAGCAATCCTACAACGATCAACTATTGAAAACCCTATGAGGGTCACTATGAGTCAGACACCTATGAGTCATGGTACCTAACGACAACAATAACAACAAAGATTACTTATTAGTAATCTACTATGGGAAATAATTTATTGCTGTTGTTGTTGTTGTAGGTGCCATCGAGTTGAGTCAGATTCATAGTGACACTATGAAGCACAGAACAAAACACTATCCAACATGATCTTTTAATGTTTGAGCCCATTGTGACAACGATTGTGTTTCTTCTCATTTTGAGTTGTGCTCCATCAGCAACGGGAGGTCCCAGGGCTTTACTGCATTCCTATCATTAAGGTTGATTCTACCTTGAGGAGGCAATGATTCCCCAGTCATGTCTGAATGCCTTTTAGCATGGAGGGCTCAATTTACAGCACTATATTTGATAGTGAATCTCTGATATTCATAGAATTGTCAATGGCCAATTGCTTTGGGTGTGGGCTTCCAGGACCTTCTGTGTAGTTTGTCTTAGTCTGAAAGCTCAGTGGAAACCTGTCCACCATGGGTGGCCCTGCTGATATCTGAAATACTGCTAGCATAGCTTTCAACATCACAGCAACAAGCCCCCACAGCAGGACAAGTTGACTGACATGTGGAGGATGGGAAATAATTAAGGGTTAATAAAATAAGACATTGGTGAATTAATGTTAACCTACCCTTGGTGCTTAAGGGCTTGTTGTTATTGCCAGGTGCCACCGAGTGGGATCTGAGTCATAGTGACCCTAAGTACAGCAGAACAAAACACCACCTAACACTGTGCCTTGCACACGATCTTTTTATATTTAACCACATTGTTGCAGTCACTATGTTTCTTCTCATTTTGAGTTGTGCCACATCAGCAAAAGGAGGTCTGAAGAATTTTACTCCATTTCCATTATTAAGGTCAGCTCTACTTTCAAAAGGCAACTCTTCCCTAGTCATCTCTTCAATGGTTTCAATGTATGCGGCTCATTTTCAGCAGTATATTTGACAGTGATTTTCTGTTATTCATAGAGTTTTCAAGGCTAATTATTTCAGGAGTAGGCTGCTGGTCCTTCTCCAAAGTCTCTGACTCTGGAAGCTCAGCTGAAACCTGTCCACCGTAGGAGGCCATGCTGGTATCTAAGATACCTATAGCATAGCTTTCTGCATCATAGTAATTCGCAAGCTCCCACAGCATGACAAGCTGACAGACATATGGGAGACATAGATGCTAGGGATTACAAATCATTTTACAAATTGCAAAGCTCTTGTTGTGCACATGTTCATACAGATAATTAGAACTGTCACAATTATTTTTAGATTTTTCTAACTCACACATAATAATTTTACATATCTATGGAAAGTAATATGACAATTCAATATATATACAGTATGTAGTAATCAAATCAGAGTAATCAGCATTTCTCTATCCTTACGTACTTATCATTTCTTTATTTTGGGAAGCTCCAAACTTCTCTAGTTAAATAATGATAAAACATACAATATTGATATTTTATTATTTACAATGACAGAACATAATAAATGATCACAAATTATAGTCCCCTTGCCATGTTATAGAACATTAGAATTTAATCCTCCTATATAACTCTGATTTGGTACTTTTCATCCAGTCTCTCCCTATTCCCTTTGCTTTATCCTTCCTAGACTCTCGTGACCACAATTTTAGTTTCTACTTCTATGAAACCAACTTTTTAGCTTACATATATAAGTTCTTCAGAACACGCTATGTTTGTCTTTCTATGCAGTTGTCATAATTTTAAAGCAGAGCACTTTTCTGTCAGTGTGCCTCTAAAGTGCTGTGTCAATCACAATGCTAACTGCTGAGTACATCAGTGAACAAGAGTAACATATTTTGCCTCAGTAGAGTTTACTATCTATTGGGAGAATATATAAGTTGCCTAAATTGGTCATTATTTTAGGTGATACTATTCTTGATATTCATTACAATAAATTATTATATCGTACTCTTCTTTGTTATCAATTTATATCATTGTGTGCTGATGTAATACAGAATTACAAACTTCAATGAATAGAGATTGGGTCCGTGGTTTTTAAGTTCATGATTAGAGGGTATATTATACAAAAACTTTTACCAGATTTTTACCAGACCAGAGTCATAGAAGTACTGTCTGCTTAAGTTATTCTCAAACTAAAACAAGAAGGATGAGTAAGAAACAAGTAGGTAAAGGAGAGAATGGGAAAGAGTAATCAAGACAGAAGAAATGTTTGGGAACAGGACAGAGAAGAGTACCACGAGAGTCCCAAAAGTAGATGGCATTGACCTAAAAGACTTGCTCAAAACTCCTTAATGATAAAAAAGTTAGTCTTTTCCAATCTGTTGTTTAGATACAGTATCAAAATATGGACCTATGGCTAATGGTCTATAAACAAGTCTATTCACAAAGTCCTCATTCCCAAAACCATCATCATTATCATCACCACCATGACCATGAACATTATTAACAATTACTAAGCACTTGCTACAGACCAGGTACTTTTCTAAGCACTATGTATAATTTATCTCATTTAATTTTCACAACCATAAGGTAAGGGCTACTGCTATCTCCACTGCATGTTTAAGGCACACTGAAGTTAGGTGATATGCTCAGTTACCTGGTTAAGCAGTACTGCTAAGATTTTAACAGGGCTTCTCTGGTTCCTAAGTCCATGTTTTTAATTAATGTACAATACTACATCCCTAGTACTTGGAAGAAAGTCTTAGTATGTGTGGTGGTTGTGAAAATGTGCCTCGTAGACCTCCAACGACAGGGAACAGAATTGACCATGGGTCTCAGCTGCTGCACTCTAAATCCATTACCTTGTTTGCGCAATGAGGCCACACTATCCATGGACTGCTCCAAGCCAAGGACTGAGAGCAGCCCAGACACCAGGACAAGATGAGTCCCAGGAGACATTAGCACTGCTCTCATACTTGACTTTAACATAAGGACTTCCCAATAATCTTGCAAAACCTAGGACACTTCCATCCATTCTTCCTTCTTCTCATCTTCCCTATGGGTCAAATTTGAATCATGGTCTAATTGCTCCTGCCTTTTCTGGCTTCCTACCAGTTTTCTCTTGTGAATGTATTCCCCTAGTGAAACTCTTACACTTTCTATTCTGTTTTGGCATCTATTTCTTGGAGGACCCAGATTAACACAGTGTTGATAAAGCACGTGTATATTTAAAAACAAATCTGATAGAAAAGTTCTTAAGGATTTGGGATGTAGCTCAGTTGGTAGAGTGCTGCTCTGTGCACTCTGAGGCCCTGGGTTCAACCCCTAGCACTGCAGAAACAGAAGGACCTGGCATCCCACTCCCAAAACAATCCCGAAACAAGCAGCCATCGAAAACACTATGAATAGCAGAGAAGCCCTGACATAGTGCCACGCATGGCACAATGTCAAGGGGTATTTCATTCTGCTATACATAGGGTCACTGTAAGTTGAACCCGACTCAACCTCACCTAACAACAAACAAGAACTATAAGGATTTTTAGCACTCTAGTTAGTCCATTGTCTCAGTTGGTTAAAGTATAGTACTTAGATTATGAATTTTAAGCCATTTATTTTCAATCTGACTCAATGGTACCTAACAACAATTTTCAATCTATTCTATATTATCCATCTCAGTCTCTCAAGCAAAGTCTTAGTTTGCAACTGCTGTCCTGTCTTAATAATTCCTCATTTCTCCCAATTTTTGTCCAATGAAATGATGTCTTAGGTTCATTTCAGAACAATACTGGAGGTGGGAAAAGTTGATAGGATGAGAATGAGGTGGGACTGGATAATGAATGGTTATTAGAGATTAGAAATAGATTCATAGGAGTTTATTTTGCTATTCTGTATACTTTTATATAGATTTAAAATTCTGTATGATAAAATGATAAAGAAAAAAAATGTTCTGGTTTCTCTGACACATTATATGGTCATCCTACATTTAACTCAGGCTGGCTACTAGTCTGTTCCACTGGGCACAATGGAAACTCAGAAAAATCCACATAAGACTCATTGCAAACCCATTGCTACTTTGGCAAACTTATGATTTCAGAAGGTTTTTAAATTTTTTAATCTTTACAAATTTTTGTTATTTTTGCAAATGATAGAAGCTCTGCTCACAATAGCTTAAGCAAAAAAAATAAAGCAAATAGAATACTTGAATGCATAGTGGTTAAAAAAAAACAATAGTAGTTGTCTGTAGCCATGGCTGGATTCAGGGACTTAAATTTTGTCATTAGGAGTTAGTCTCATACCCCTCTATAATGCATGCTTTTTTTCTGTCATAGTAGACTTTTGGTTTATGTTGGTTAAATGGGTGTCAATAATTTCAACTTTATATCCATTGTTCTTAATAGCTATCTTTCCCAATTGCTCTAGACAGTCATAGAATTATTTGGGATTGGACCAACATACATCATATGGTATCCTTAAGCCAGTCACAGTTCCCAATAAAATGGAATATGCTGATTGCTTAATCCTGGGCTGTTGTCCAATTATGGACACTATGGGTGGTTTCCACCTGGACAAATGGATGCTACACTGGTAGATAGAATAGGTCACCACTCCTCTTCTTTTCTGCTCAGGCATTAACTACATAATCAACAACAGTGAGGAGGATATATGTGTGTGTGTGTGTGTGTGTGTGTGTGTGTGTGTGTGTGTGTGTGTGTGTGAATAGGTCACCACTTCTCCTTCTTTCCTGCCCAGGTATTAACTGCATAATCAACACAAAAGTGGAGAGGAGGACATACATTTTTTAGGTGAGGAATATGACTTTACTCTGAAAATCAGACCATTAAAAAATCTGTTTATAAAATTATTCTTATCCCTTGAGCTTCATTATTAGTGATACAATTGCACAAAATTTATATTGTTCTACTCTTTCCCTTTCTTTATCTGCAAAGACTTTGTTTTGCTTTCCCATGTTTTTAAAAAATAAAATGAATTTGGGTTTTTACTTCATTTATTAGTTAAAATATACAGCTAATTGTCATAGCAAGGATAGAGTTAAGAGCAGAATAAAGGGAATATTTTTCAATACATACACTGTGCTTTTTTCCTCTGAGAAGATATGCTTGAAACTGAATTTTAAACACTTTAGCACTGGTGAAACAAATTAATAATGGCTCAGACACAGAGGTGTTGCATATTATTCATGATCTTGAAATTATTAATGTAATACTGAGCCATTATTACCACATATTGCCATCAGAGTAATTAACACATCTTATCTAGTAGAATAAGGCCTTCAAATCAAACTAAGAAGTAATTAAGTTACATAACTACACAGCTGCAACAGAAAGACGGATGTCAAATGAATTAAAAAATTGCAGCTCACCAAGGTGGTAACTGAATAGCCAAGCTGGATACTTTGTTATTTAATGCCAAGTTTAGTATTGATAAGTCACTTCACTGTATCATGTCTCAGTTTCCATGTACCCTGTGGAGACTAAAGTTATTGCCAAACTCTAGTGTTAATAAGAATTATCCAGGGAGTTTCTAATAAGTGTGTATTTCCTGGTCTCCCTTGGCGAATATGTAGTATACAGTAGAAACCACAAATCTGTCTTTTTAAAACCCCCAGACATTTGGAAGTGGACGATTTATGTTGAGAAATTCTAGAAAAAGGATTTCAAATGTCCCTTCTAGTCTTAATTATCAATGAGACTGTTGGATGTTCCTGATATTGTAGAAAAGTTTTTGTCAGGAATCGTCATTTGCATTATACATGAAATGCCTGTAATTCCCATCTTCTATTTATGGTCTGACCTATCTCTTTGCTGAAGCTCATGTAGAAAAAGTACAAAGTAAATGAATGGAAAAATAATCATTGTATGCCTTTAAGAAATGTCATTCAGCTCTGAAATTATTCTAAATCTTAACATTCATGTCCTCTGACAGGTAGCAAATGAGTTGCATCAAAGAACAAATGTGAAAAACAATTTACAATTTTAATGAAACTAAGAAAACTCTGCAATGTATTCTTCCAAATGCATTTTCCCTTTGGCTCTCAGATTTTACAGAAGGGGATTCCTCATAGAGAATGCACATAGTGTTGAATTTAGAAAGATTACAACTGTGAGAATTAGAAGCTACTGGTATCCTAAGATTCCCTGAAGATCTGAGTAAAGGCTTTTGAGACTGTTGCCAGGCTTTATTTATCAAGTTGTGAGACTTAATCAATATTTAGCCCATTCCTACTGTCCTAGGGAGTAGGTCATTATGCCTGACACTGAAGACACACACTATCCATGTATAAATCAAAGTGTGAGGAGGAGAGCTTTTGGTCAATCTAATTGCATAATTCTTTGGACACAGAGTGAAAGGCAAATAGCACCTTATAATGTGCAAGTGTGCTTATACATTCATACGTAAAATCACCAACATAAAATATTAACTTTGAAAAAACTGCCATTTTACTCACAGAGTTTCACATGCACCTTTGACATTCATGTCTAGATGATCAGGAGAGCTGTATTTTGAGTTAAGCCACACAGTTGTCCAAACAAGAGTCTCCTTATTGCTGTGACTTGTTTGAGATAAAGTACTATTTGGGTCAGCATGTGAGGAGGGCCCTAGAGATCTCATCTAAGTTGGGCCTGTGTTCTCAAAAAATTGACAATGAAGCTGAAGAAGAGTTCTCAATGAGAGGATAGAGAAGGGACTGAAAATAAGGCTTGCACAGAGAGTTATAATACTTCCCCAAATGCATGTTGTTTAACCAGGCAAGCTCCAAAATATCTTATCAAACACACAACATTGGCAGTATATTCATCAAGGCAGAGCTAACTGAGCTTATCTTTAGTATATTGTTACATTTTTACTGTAGGGAACCCATGTGGATAGGGAAATAAAAACCTCATTTTAACTTTTAATGTCTAGGGATACATAGAAGTACACTTGGATGTGTGGAGTTTGGTAGCAGAGAGTAGATCTAACCTCACTAGTTGCATTGCCCCCAACGAGTTATTTTCTACGACTCGGTTCCTTCATCTATAAAAAAAAGACAAAATGCCACTGATACAAGCCAGAATCAAATAGACTATCGTATGTAAGATCATCAAATAGTTGTTGTTGTCAGGTGTCATGGATTCGAGTCAGTGTCTGACTCATAGTCCCTATGTACAACAGGCGAAACACTATTGTCAATGCTTCTCTGCTATTCATAGGGTTTTCAATGGCTGATTGTTCTTTTGGGAATGGATTGCCAGGTCCTTCTTCCAAGCCTACAGTACCTGGTGTTCCCAGGCAGTCTCCCATCTAAGGACTAACCAGGTCCGACCCTGATTAGCTTCTGAGATCTGACGGGATTAGATGACACGGTGGTATGGCTGAAGGCTCATCAGGTGGTAACTGGACAGAAAATGCACTTCAGTTATTGGAATATCACTTCAATTATTATAGTCATTCATTCATATAACTTTTAGTACTATTTTCTTAAATTTTCCTTTAAGTTATCTCACTTTTAAACATGAGGAGCTACTTTGACGTCCCCACTGAAAACCTTACAGATGACAGAGAAGCACTAACAACAGTGATTCGTCTGTTATAAGTAGGGTCACTATCAGTCGGAAACCGACTCAAGGGCACCTCACAACAACAATGAATATCAAATCTGTGAAATTATAAGTTTTATATTAAGTTTTATTTTTTCCTAATTAAATAAACATAACAATTAGAAAATTTGTAAATATTTATCTGTGAACTACATAAAAGTCATCAGTGGAATATTCATTTCACTTTGGGGAACATATCAATAACGAATATAAAAACACACTCTCACAGCTGGGTGTGGTGGCGCATGCCTGTAATCCCAGCGACTGGGGAGGTGGAGGCGGGAGGATCGCAAGTTCAAGACCAGAGGCATTCTGTGTAACTTAGCGAGACCCTGTCTCAAAAAAAAAAAAAGTTAAAAAAAATGGGCTGGGGGTACAGCTCAGTGGTCCAGCACTTGCAGAGCATGCAGGCTCAAGGCCCTGGGTTCAATCCCCAGTACCGCAAAGAAAAAAAAAAAAAAAGCACTCTTGGTCCTCAAAGGGCTTGTTCTTTCCTTGCCAAGCTTTCTTATCCACACAGAGCAGGCCTAGGCACTTGCTCAGAACATGTCAGGTCCAGTTGTCAGATAAGACCAATGAGATGCATGGCCTGATATGAAGCTGACATCAGGGAAATAGTGCTGATTGTGAGCAGGACTCACAAATCTGACTGGAGAGCTCAGGCTTCCCAATAGTAGGTCTGAACATGGCAAACTAATGCAATTACCTTACTGTAACAGAGTATTTGCTGTGGCACTCCAAAAATCACATTATCCACTCAGACTAGTAGCAGCTTAGAATATATTACACTTAATGAAATAAATCTATACATTTCATCAGCATCACCTGGCTGTCACACAGACATCCCCTTATCGCATTATATGGTGGTCTCTGGCAGTGTACAATGAATAAGGTACCATCCACATCAATCAAGTTACATCAAAGTCCATGGTAATACATACATAAAATCCTCCTTTCAGTCCCTGGCTGCAAAGGGAAAGTAACAACAAAGGCTTGAGCAGACAACTCAGGGCTGTGCCTTTGATCCCCTTTTCAAGTCTAGAAAGTGACTAGCAAGGATGGCCACTGCAAGAGGCTTCCTTTCCGTCAGTGTCCCTGACTTGGAACTGAAAGAAAGCATCGTACAGCCAAGAGAATGCATCACAGCTTGCGAACATTCATGCTTCCAACCTCGACATGGGGGATACTGAATGAAAAGCATTTTCTCCCAGATTATTTGTCTACTTATTCAGCAAGTATTTGTTGAGCACTGTTATTTGCCAAGCAAGGGAAACAATGCTGGGGAAATTGGGGACACACAGACAAATAAAACCCCATTTCTTCCCTACTGGATTTCACAATGTAGTAGGAGCAACACAGGTAAAAACATAATTATAAATCTGGGTGCTGCATGCTCAGAAGTGCAAAGTACCAGAGAAGGGTGGTCCATGAAGTCACAATGAAGGGCCTGCTTTACTCTGCTTTAGAAGATAAGCAGTCCAGAGAGAAGAGGGAATGAGCAGGGATCTGAAGGGAATTTCTCAGTAGCCCAGAAAAGGAAAGAGTAAGGGTGTACATTCTAAGAAGAAAGAACAAGGGCAGAGGAACTGAAGCCAGAAACAGTAGAGCATGATCTATTGTTTGTTTGGATAAATGGTGGGACAGGCCAGACCACATAGGGTCTTATAGGCCATATGAATAAGTTTAGGCTTTCTCTGACTGGCCTAAAGTTCTCAAACTTTATTGTTTTCACACTAGCATGCTGATTACCGGAACCCATGCTTAGAGACTCCAAGGTCCTGAAATCTACGTTTTACAAGTAGCTAAGGTAGTGGTTCATAGGCCACACTTCGAGAAACATTGCTACTGATAAAACCAGTGAAAATAACAGCACTTTTCCTCAAAAGCAGTTTTTATCCACTTTTTTTTATTTTTCTAGTGTTGGCCCAGTCTCAAGGAGTGGCCTTAGAATTCTTTCTGCTTAGGAAATTCACTGTAGTTCCTAATGCTCACGTTTTGAAGACCTATTTATGAGTTTTTTTGGTTTGTTCTTGGTTTAGAGCTTGGGGTGTTTCATTTTCATTTTAGGTTTTGTGTGTGTGTGCATTGTTGTTGTTGTTGTTGTAGTTGTTGTTTGGTGCTGGGGATTGAACCTAAGGTTTTGTACATGCTCTACGGCTGAGCAACACTCCCAGCCCCTAGTTCATGTTTTGAAGACAGAAACCAGAGATATATGTGAAGTTTCATACAAAAGATGCAAGGGAAAAATAAAAGAAGGTGAACAGGCCTTGGTAAACACACTCCCTTAGATATATGAGAAAAAGCAGATCCTAAATTCTCTTAGGTGAGAAACTTCTGCCAGGGTTCCTCATAGCATAATTGATAATCATGCTGTACCTAGTAAACAGATGTTCCTCACTGATGCTGACCTTACCAACTCATCTCTAGCTCTGCTTCCTGTAAGAAACCCAGACTGGTGCCCAGCACAGTGCTGAGCTCTGCAAACTAGTAGGCTCTGGGCACTTCTGCCTGCACCTGCTGTATTGTTGCTTACCATGAATCCATGGATTTTGTCCTCAGGTGTAAGCCAACTTTGCACCTGCTGTTGTGAATTTCTTTTAAAATTACACAAACTAGAAAACCATAAGAACAAAAAGAAAAAGAGTTGCTTCTTTGAAAATTAAATTGCTTTTGAAAGACTTTGTGAAGGGGATTTTCTTTAAAAAAAATAAAAGAAAAGAAAAATGAAAGTTTTTGAAGAATTTACTTACTGCACTATAAAGTTACAACAATCAAACACTTCATTCTGAGTCACTCTAATGTCCCAGCAATGATTGAAGAATTCAAGTGTGAATGTACATTTTTAAGTTAAAATAAAACCTTAAAGTGTGTAGGGTTTATGAAGCATGATAAACAATTCAGTGACTGTTTAAATTTTTAAAAATTATTACAGTAAAAGATAAATTGCTATGAATCCTCCTCAAAAGCCACCCCCCAACTTTAAATAAAATTAGCCCACCTTTCCTGCCACTTTCTGAAGCAGCTCTGGAAGTCCTCCTTGGTGAGTGTCTTTAATTTTATCCCCATCATGACAGTGCTCTGTGTCACACACGCCTTCTGCTATAGCAACTTCTGTCAAGTTAAAACATTGTGGTCTGTCCTCATCCACATTGTTCACCAGCCCTTGTACCCGCTAACTTCTGGCTCTTCCCCAAAAGCAAAACAACCATGAAAGGTAAACTTTTGAGTCAATTCAGGACATTGAGGCAGCCACAACAGCACAACTAAAGACATTCATGAAAGAGGACTTTCCAGAACTGCTTCAGAAAGTGGCAAGAAGGATGTGGTGTGTTCAAAGCCAGGGGGAATACTTTGAGGTGGATTAACAGCAAAGTGTCATTTACTGTAATAATTTTTTTTTAATTTAAACATCCACCATATTTTTGGATCACACCTCATATGTGCTCATGTACATGTGTTGAGAACAGTTCAGCGGATAAATATAGCAAAAAAGTCTGTTTTCAAACAAAATTACAAAGTACCTACTTTTAAAGGAAGTACAGTCATTCTTCAGTGTCTGCTGAGGTCTGGTTCCAGGATCAACATTCTCCCACTCCAGAACCAAAACCCATGGATTCTCATTTCCTTTATATACAATGAAGTAAGATTTGCATATAACCTAAACATATCCTCACATATCCTTTCAATCACCTTGAGGTCACTTATAATACATAAGACATTGCAATTCTATGTAAATACTTTTTATAGTGTATTGTTTGGGAAAAAACGACAAGACAAAATCTACACATGTTCAGTACAGGCAGAAGATTTCTCAAATATTTTTGGTCCAGTCTTGGTTGAATATGTAGATGAGGTCTTACTGGTTATGGAGGACTGACTATATACCCAAGGGAAGAACATAGCCAGATTTCTTTCATACGTAGTTCTGACATCCTTCCTTTCTCTAGTCTTTCCTGCATCCCTCACCTTTCCATAAGAACTTTTCGAGTACCTACCATGACATAGGCTGGATAATAAACACAGATCTGAGTGGAGGGTACTCTCATTCGTTTTTGTTCCAGGCTTTAACAATAGTTCTGTTACTGGGCTGCCTGACCAACCTCCTAAGCTAGAGCACAGTGAACACTGTATAGTTCTTTACCAAGCATGTAGACTCTAAGAAGATTAGATGAGACAGCCTAAAACTCCCTGTGTGAGAAATATCTTTTGTTCAAGCTTTCATTTGTCCCAGATAGTTATATATTATCTCAATTTTCTGTGGTTGAATATCCTCTGATACTGTAAAGAATTGATGCGTCCTACTCACAAAATGGGCCGGGATTTAGCTCAGTTGGTAGAGTGCTGAGCTGCAGTCTCTGAGGTCCCAAGTTCAATTCCCAGCACCGCAAAAATGGGAGAAGGACCTGGCAATCCACTCCCAAGGCAATCCCGAAATAGTTAACCATTGAAAACCCTGTGAGGGTCGCTATGAGTCGGATACTGACTCAATGGCACCTAACAACAACAACAACTCACAAAATAAAAATTTAAAGAAAATAATGAATTACTTCCATTCCTGCCCAAATACTTTGGGGTATGACTATAATTTTTGTATTACTCTCTTGTATTCATTAATAAACCTAATTACCAAATCATTTTTGTACCAAGTGAAATGAAAATAAGAGAAAAATTATTCAGATAATCCATTCTTTCATATGATTCTCATAAGTAAGGATTTAGCTACATAGAACCTAATATCAGAATATTTATGTCAAATGTACTATTCATCACTTTATGCTCTTAAATAGCCTTTTAAAATATCAGTTTCTGGTCTATAACATGCAGAAATAATGATAGCATCTACTTCAGTGGGTGATGACAAAATAAAACAATGCATGTTGTTGTTGTTAGGTGCTGTCGAGTCGGTCTCCGACTCATAGTGACCCTCTGTACAACAGGGGAAACACTATTGTCAGTGCTTCTCTGCTGTTCATAGGGTTTTCAATGGCAGATTGATTTTCAGGAGGGGGTTGCCAGGTCCTTCTCCCAAGCCTACAGCTTCTGGTGTTCCCAGGCGGTCTCCCATCCAGGTACTAACCAGGCCCGACCCTGCTTAGCTTCCGAGATCTGACGGGATCGGATGCCACAGGGCTACAGCTGCAGGCAAAACAATGCATAGTGAATACTAATTCCAGAGCTTTTCATTGTGAAAATAATTGCCAGTATATGGCATAATGTGGGCATAATAAATATTACTATTACTATTATTTCTTCTATTGATACTGACAGTACTACTATTATGGCTGGTGAGAGCAAAAATAATTTGAGAAACTGTGATTATTCTAGATTGCCTACCCATGTGTGTTGCGGTTTTAGCTCTAGCCTGGCTGAGATTAGAGCCAGCCTACAACATAACCAATTAAGCGGTGGCACAAATGAAGGACTTCGGAAGACCTTCAGTTTGTAAAACAGGGAAGGTAATGTTTATTGGGTGCTCCCCTGATGGGGTGCAAGGAGCAAGCAACCCTTTAGAGCAGAGCTCTATGTGCTCTCTAAGTGCTGGCTCCATGCTGCAGGCTGAGTGCTGGTACAGCTCAGCCTTAAAGGCACAGCCACAGCCGCTGGTGTTCCGTGGAGGTCAGTTGGTCTTGCCTCTCGAAGCTCGCCTTCCCTACCTCTCTCCTTCCCAAGGATGGGAGGAATTGGGAGGCTCTTCGTGGCTTGCTTGAATCCTTCGGCTCTTCAGGGCCCATGGTCTTGATCCCGCCAGCTTGCTTGCAGATCTCACTGGAGTTGGGAGGGCTGGTCCAGGTGGTGGGGGTCAGGGGACAGTTGAGGGATGATCAGAAAGATGAGGGGTGAAGGGGATCCAGGAGCTCTACTTTTATAGGGTCCCAGAGGGGTCACATGTTGGGATTCGGCCAATCATGGCACACACCTGACAGGTACAGCAGGTAAACTGACATACCTACCAGGTGGGGACAGTTATTACCCAAAAATGCTGAGGGGAGCCAATCAAATTTAGGGCGGTTAGGGGAGGTCAAACTGGCCAGGCGCCATCTTTACTCACTCGATAGGAGGGGCTAGTGTGAGTGAGTGAGATGAGCCCTGGGGTCAACTAGCGGACAGCCCCTCATGCTCTCATGAGGGACCTTAGTTGTGGGATATGATTTTAAAAATCCCCAACACATGTGGATCAATTTTATCACACAAATTTTCAGCTCATCATTGTGTGGATGACATAATTGTAAAAAAGGTAAACATCACCCCGTGGTTTCCAAATAGAAAAGAATAGCATTTTTTAGGTGCCATGGGGTTGGGTGTGACTTATAGCAACCCTATGTACAATAGAATGAAACACTCCCCAATACTATGCCATGCCTGGCACTATGTCAGAGCTTCTCTACTTTCTACAGAGTTTTCAGTGGCTGATTGTTTTTGGAATTTGGTGCTGGGATTAAACCCAGGGCCTCAGAGAGGGCAGAGCAGCACTTTACCAACTGAACTAAACCCCAGCCTCAAGAATAGAATTTTTTAAATAAAGTAGTAATCCACTCCTGAAGCAATCCCAAAATAATCAGCCATTGAAAACCCTGTGAATGGCACAGAAAATACTGACATAATGCCAGGCATATAGCACAGTGTCAGGGAGTGTTTCATTCTGTTGTATGTAGGTTCACTATGAGTCAGACACCACTCTATCGCACCTAACAACAATAACAAATGCATAAATCTGAATCAGTTGTCCCCATTATAATTATTAACAAAATATAGCTGCACTTTCTAAATCCTAAGCTACTGTCTGATACATAAACCTATGGTAGGTTTCCTATTTTTATCTCTGATCATAGGTGATAGTCTGAGACTCATTGATCAAACAAGGGCCCCAAAATCATCACAGTAAAACTACTCATCTCTAGCTTAACATGTTGTAAACAGTTGTGTTTAGCAGAAGATTTTTGTTGGCAAAGGTGAAATTTTATGAATGGTTGGTTATGTCTAGCAGCAGATGGATGCTATATGAATCTGACCCATTAATGCCAGTGTGTCTTTATTTTAGCATACTTGATACTTCTATTTTTTGTTTTATACTGATCTCCCATCTCTTCATAACCACATAAAACAAAACCCAAAAATACTCCCTCTCATTTTCACCATCAATACAGTTTTGACAACCTTTTTCCATATCCTAAAGATTCCCTGAATATATGCTATAACTACACTGCTATGTGTTTTCATAAGTTTTTTTGAATTCCCTAATTTATCCATCCTTCTATGAACATTACCACTTTTGCCTTCCTACTTACTGTTTTCAACTTAAGGCAAATATTGGAAATACAGTTATTAAAACTTTTCCTCAAAGACTGCTTAGGAGAGACATATATGGCAGCTGTTCTTAAGGATCAAAACTAGTTTCTTTTGCCTTGTCACTTTCCCTTGCAGAATATGCCCATTGTGTTTTACCATGAACCTCAACATCGATGACTCCAAATGCCATTAGATGCACCAGGGAAAATGATAAAAAGGAATGCTTTAGCAATGGAGGTCCCTCCAGAATTTTGCCAGAAATACATTATCTTACATTGTCCTTTGTAGTAGAAACTTTCTTATTTGAAAGAGTATGATGGTTAATTTTAATTGTTAACTTGATTAGATTGAGAAGTGCCAAGAGATTAGTAAAACACACCTCTGGATGTGTCTATGAAGGTGTTTTCAGGATTAAGGGAAGGAGACCCAACCTGAATGTGGGCAGCACTATCCTATAGGCTGGAGACCTGTATGGAATAAAAGGGAAAAACTGAGGAAACTGGCTAGCACAGGAACTCTCTCTCTTTGCTTCCTGGCTACTGTGATGTGAGCTGCTCTGCTCTGCCACAAACTCCCTTCCTTGATGGACTGAAACCTCTAAAACCATGACCTGTAATAAATCTTCCCTCCCTTAGGTGGTTTTGCTCAGGTATTTTGGCACAGTGACTGACACAAAAAGGAAAGTCAAGAAAGAGAATTTCCTCTTTTGCTGTGTATTAGACCACAGGTAGTTTTAAATTGTCAGATCACCTGAATACAGAGAAGAAACTGAACTTAAATACTTAACTACTTAAGCTAAATTCTTAAATCACTTTAAGTTAATTAGAATACATTTGTCATCCTCCCACAAGTAATGGTGGCTCCAAATATTCCATATAGGAGTGGCTTAGAGACAGTAATCTGATGGGAAAGGTGGGCAGAGGACCTATCTTGAAGCTGTAGTGGAAGTCACTTTTATTTTTACTTCAATTATATATGTTTAATCAGAGAGATGGATGCTGATGGACATGACTGATGGGGCCAAGTATTTGTCCTGAAGCCTTTGGCTCAGCTACTATTCACAAGGTAGAGTGACACATGGAGACAGATCCCCAGATCCCATCAGTATTTTTCTGGGTTAAAAAATAAAGTTAGTTGTGTATTACTTATACAGTTTTTAAGAGTCTATAGTCCTATAAAACATCTTTCTACTACTTTTGCTAGATTCTCTGCCTGACTCAATATGCCTGTATTTATATTTGTATTTGTAATTATAATTGTGTCTATCTGTAGAAAACAAATTATTCTTTATGTCATAATATGTCACAAACTTTTCCATTTCACAAAATAAAACTCTACCACATAACTTTTAATGGCTTGAGAGTATTCTTTTGGGTAGAAACTTCATTGTTAACCGTTCTCATATTCCTAGATAAGCAGAATCTCAATTAGAAGTAATACTATAATGTAGGTCAGGCAAGGTGACACACACAATTGTAATCCCAGCAACTGGGGAGGTAGAGGCAGGAGGATCACAAGTTCAAGGCCAGAGGCTATCTATATAACTTACAGGTACTCAAAAATAAAATAAATAAATAAATAAAAATTTTAAAAATGCAGGCCAGTGGTAGAGCACTTCCAAAATATATGCAAGGCTAACTCCTGGTTCAACCCCTAGTACCATAGAAAAGAAAAGAGAAAAGAAAAGAAATACTATGATGGAAATCTACTTATATCTCTATATCTTTGCATGCATTTCTGATTATATTCTCAGCATACTTGCTAGAAGAAGAGTTTGGAGATCAAAATGTTGGGCAAATTTTAAAAAACAATAATAAACCTTTCACTAAGTATTAACTATGTGCCAGGCATTTATTAGGTTATAACACACAATCTTTACAGCAATAAATGAGTTGTACACTATTATTGTCTCCACTTTATAAATGGGGAAACAGAGTCACAGAGAGACAGGCATGTCAAGACCTTCAGAATGCTAAATTGATCTAGCTTATCTACACCATCTCCTTTGCCTGTGGGTGGCAAAGGAAATGGAATTACCATTGCTGGTTTTGAGTGGTAGAAGTCAACCTCCAATGGACATTGGGAAAACTATTATACTGCATCCTACACTGCTCTCTAAAAAAACCAAACTACTATAGTCTTGAGAAGTAGAGTGAACTTTGGTGCTAAGGATAACAAGCATTTTCACTCCCCAGAGCTGCTAGAAGGGAATGAGCATTAGATGGAAACAGGAGCAAAGGGGAGAAGAGAATACAGCCCAGGTTCTCTCAGTGCACTTCAGTTTGGGAATTTCCAATTCTCAGTGATAATTAGGCCCCTCACAGCCACAACAACTGAGAAATTATAGCCAAGTCAACAAACAGGCTCTAAACTTATGAAACTCCTCTGTGTAGTGGAGAAATTGGTCAGGAATCAGACTTAAACAACTACTTTTAACCATTAGGACAAGTGGTTTTTAAAGAAAAATTGTTCATTTATGCTAGCTTAAAATAATGCATACTTAGAATGGGGAAAAACTTCATAAAAGACCAAAAAAAGAGCAAACACATTATGTTTGAAATATTCGCAATAAAAAAGCAAAATTAAACTCACTCTGTGCAAATTCTCCTGCTCTCCACTTTCTTCCAACCCTTCTTCTGCTTCCATGTTCCTCAGTGAAGACCCAAGGATGTAAATTCCTTCAAATAACTGTGTCTTCCCATCTCTCACTAATCACACCCCAAAATGTCTCATTTCTGTTAGGACTTTTTTGGGCAGTCTCTAACTCAGAGCCAGCATATGAGTCTATCTGGAAAGCATAGCTTCATAGATTGGCAAAGAAAATGCATAATGTCTAAGTTATGCCTTTGAGGTCTATTCTGCCATCTGTGTCAAGACCTCCATGGGATTGCGTACTAACATTTTGGCCCAAAACAGTAACATAATTTTGTCTGGTCTCAGGACTCTGTTATCAGGATTACAAATTGTCTTGGCCCACTTCCCAATTGTGAAAGCTTGGAAGTCTAAAATATTAACAACCAATGAAGTCTTCATTCAAAACATGCCAAGAATGTGTCAACCCACATTGTACCTCTTGGGTTTTACAAGCAATTGGTTTGACCTTGAGCCACTATTATCTTTTCTGCCTGAAAAGACATGGTGGAAATATGAATGCCCTTAGTCCCAGGCAAAAGGATGCTATCCTGGGTAGATAGATTCCCTCTGGAGCAGTAGGATGTATCAATTAAGAGTTTTGAATGTGGGCATTCTAAAAGTGCATAAAGTGCTTTGGGCAGTTTGGCATAAAACTGCCCATTAAAGGCAGCAGTAAAGGAGAATGTATTGATCTCATCTAACATTTCACCTCCTCTCACTACTAATTGGTTTGTTTCAGAGAAAGGGCAATAGAAAATATGTTGAGAAATGTGACAGTTCATCATAGCAGACAAGCGTGAATGCTGAGATCAGATTAGCCTGTATTAGGTCTCAGCCCCACCATTTACAATCTGTGTAACTTTGCTACATACTGGATTCTGGCTCTCAGTCTTCTCTTCTGTGAAGCAGGGACTCTTTGACCTACTTTAAAGGCCTAGTCTTAGAATTCAGGGATCCCTGTGAAGGCTGCTTAACACTGGGTAAGTGGGTGTGTGATACCAAAGGAGGGAGGGAGAAGCTGCCACCTTTTGGCCTCTATTGCTTTCCCTATTCCATTTCTTCATCAAGAGTTTCTTTCTCCAGCCATACCGCATCCCACAACCTGACAATGGAGATAAGTTTCTCTACCCTTGTGTGTGACTATGTCATAGACACACACACACACACACACACACACACACACACACACACACACACACACACAATATTTCAAGGCATCGTCAATCAGATCTGTGCAGGATGGGATACACCAAGACTCCAGACCCCCACAAAATGAACATGACTTTCTATTGAGATGATGTCAGCCTGGAATATCTGGATGTCCTAGCAACTCAGGCAGCCCAGTCACAAAAAAAGCAACACCTGCCCACCAGCCTCAAGCAGGCTAAATTTTGCCTAGTCCAAATTAGAATCTACCCACTGAACCAACAAAAATAAAGCCAAGGGACAGCAAATTTCCCCAGAATGAACACTTACCTGACTGGTTGGTGGTAACCATTTTCAGTGCTATGTGTGAAGCTGTAACTGGGGACCATACTGGGTGTGGGACCAGAATGGGAGGATACATTTTAAGTGCACTGATGGGGTGAGATGCTATGGGATAAGGAAAAGGGTCATTGACCTCAGCAAGCAGAATAAAGGCAATTAAAATTTCAGAAAGCCTAAATCTTTCTTCTAGCTATTAGTAAGGCTGCCCTGGTTTCCCATCTAAGCCTTTATCTTATATTATACCCTTCAAACTAATAGGTACACAGCAGTTGAGCTCATGCAATAGGAAGAGCCTTTTTAAGAGCCCAAGCCAGGCGACCATCTGTCAGCATGATTAATGTGCTGGTGAACATTCAGCTGTTCTTTCCTTAGCATGGCAAATGCATCTAACACATCACCTTTGTTCAGCTACTGCCTGGCTGGGCCAAGATCAGCAATGTACCTTGATCCTTAATGACATTCTGGGGTTCTTAATCTTCCTGAGCCTCTGTTCAGCAACCTTCTTGGCTAGGAATTAGAGAAAGAAGTTAGTGGAGGCAGCAGCAGCTGCAACAATGGCAGTCATGACAAGGAATGTTGCATGAGCTCACCTTAACGTGAGCAAGTTCTTCAAATGGAAGGGCTGTTTAATCCAGATCAATTCAGCATTCATATACTGAGTGTCTGGAGGTGGCATTCTACACTAGCTATGCAAAGCCTGGACTGTGAAGAGAAATGGCTTCAGTTTCCACAATTTACAAACTGTGTGTGCTAGGGAAAGTATTCAACCTTTAATACTCAGTTGCTTCATTTCAATAATATTGACTTTTAAATGAAATAATGTGACCTAGAGTATGGCTTGGGAAAGGGCTTGCTTCACATGCACAAGGATATGGGATCAATCCCCAGCGTGAAAAGAAGAAAGGAAGGAAGAAAGAATGAAAGAAAGAAAAGAAAGTTGAGAATTTACAACAAAGTCTAGCATATATTGATTGCTTTTGTTGTTGCTAGGTGCTATTGAGTTAAATCTGACTCAGAGCAGCCTTATGTGCCACAGAATAAAACACTACTCAACACTGTGCCATGTATCCAACCTTTTTATATTGAGCCCCATGTTACAAGGTTCACTCTGCTTTAAGGAGGGAACCCTTCCCCACTCATTTATTGAATGCCTTCCAGCCTGGAAGGCTCATTTTCTGACACTATATTTGACAGTGCTTCTTTGCTATTTGTAAGGTTTTCAATGGCTAATTGTTTCAGGAGTGGGCTGCCGGGTCCTTCTCCCTAGTCTGTCTAATCTGGAAGCTCAGCTGAAACCTGTCCGCTAGGTATCTGAAATACCAGTGGCACAGCTTTCAGCACCATTAGGTTGTTGTTAGGTGCCATCGAGTGGGTATCCAACTCATAGTGACCCTCATAGGGTTTTCAACGGCTGACTGTTTTGGGATTGCCTTGGGAATGGATTGCCAGGTCCTTCTCCCATTTTTTGCAGTGCTGGGAATTGAACTGGGGACCTCAGAGACTGCAGCGCAGCGCTCTACCCACTGAGCTAAATCCCAGCCCTTCAGTACCATAGCAACACACAAGCCCCCACAATATGACAAGCTGACAGACACATGGTTAGGAGATAATTATTATAAAAGCATTGGGTGGATACTGGAAAGATGTGAAGAAAAACAAGATGCTGCATCTGTTTTCAAGGAGTTTAATGGAGGACACCAAACTAAATATTTTTACAATAATAACGAAGCACTGAGTAAGGTCTGTGATCTGGTGTGATTACACAGACTGTATGATGGGAACTCAGGGAGACAAGATTCATTCCAAATTGAGAGAATAAGAAGTTTTTTATGGAGACTTCACACTTGATCTAGGACTTGGAAGATGGGTAGAATTTAAAGAGATGGCAAAGAGAAGAAAAGGCATGTTTGACAAGCAAAGGCATGGAAAGTAATTACTGACTGAGCAACAGCCACCACACTTGAAAGACTGCATGTGGTTATGGATAAGGCCAGAAACATGGGCTGATGACAGATTAGAAACTTTGGGTAACCTACTAAGAAACTGAGGCTTTATCCTATAAGCATGGTTTGAGAGTGACTAATCTAAAAATCTGAAATCTGAAATGCTCCAAAATCCAAAACTTTTTCAGTGCTGTTATGATACTAAAAGCAAAAATTCCTCATCGTGGAAATTTATTTCATACACAAAATTATTTTAAAATATTATATGAAATTGCCTTCAGACTATACATATAGGTGTATAAGAAACATGAATGAATTTTGCACTTAGATTTGGGTCCCATCCCTGAATACCTCATTATGTATATACAAATATCATAAGACTGCCTCCTGAAATCTGAAATCCAATACACTTCTCATCTCAAGCATTTCAACTAAGGGACACTCAATCTGTAGCAAAAAGCCACCCACCATTTCTGGATAAAGCAATTACTTTTCTAGATGAGATCAGACGAGAGAGAATTTTTCTCTGGTTCTGGTATGTTAAGAATAATGTGGAATTGAACAATTTGCTCACAACACAGTGAGAAAGTTCCCAGGAGGGAGAACCTCTGACTTCAGTAAATAACAGCTGGAATATCCAATCTTATTTCCGGGCCTTATAATGGTGGTTAGCAGTAGAGGAGAATCAGAGGGGAAGTGCAGTTAGCAGGTGAGATTCATCAAGCTAGCAGTCACCTCTAGACTACTCAGCAATCCCAGGGTAGGTCCAACCTGCCCAAGCCAAGCAGAGAAGTGAAGAAACAATGTGAGCAAATCAGAGTAAAGGGAAAGTCACTTAGTCTTTCTAAGTTTACATCTACCAAAGAGTTTGTAAAGCCCACTTCACAGGAAAGCCAGTCACAGTGGCAATCACTGACATAAAATGAGTTGTGAACTTCTAGCCCAGCTCCACCAGTGGTACTCAAAAGTGGGAAAGCAGAGAAAGAAGGACTGCTGGTGGGGTGGAGAATGGGACAGGAAGAAGTGGAGATGACTCTGGTACGTTCTTCTATCATAGCAGCCAGAGGAGCAAAAGCACAAACAGCTATAGCTTCCTCTTCCCTAAAGTTTCTGTCCCAACCAAACACATAGCAGAGAATATTTGGAGCAAAGTTGAGCCTGTGTATTCTCAGCTCCAGCTCTAGAAGAGGAGAATACTTGGATCTAGTTACAAAGTCCTAGCAAAGGGGACTATAGCTACAGAACTCTGGACAATTATCACCAACTGTTGTCATACACATCCTCCTCCATCTCTGTCATCTTGTCATACTATGAAGGCTTGTGTGTTACTGTCATGCTGAAATCTATGTCACTGGCATTTCAGATACCAGCAGGGCTATTCATGGTGGACAGGTTTCAGCTGAGCTTCCAGACTGAGACAGACAATGGAGAAGGAACTGGCAGCCCACTCCCAAAATAATTAGCCACTTAAAACCCTACGAAAAGTAGAGAAGCACTGTCCAATACAGCGTTGGAAAAAGAGACCCTATGCTGGAAGGCATTCAAAAGATGACTGAGAAGAGTTGTCTCCTCAAAGTAGTAGTTATTGTTAGGTGCTGTCAAGCTGAGTCCCTCTCATAGCAACTCTATAGACAACAAAATGCAACACTGTCCAACACTGAGTCATGCACAGGACCATTTTTATGTTTGAGCCCATTGTTCCACTCTGATTGGTCTCATTTTGAGTTGTGCTACATTAGCAAAAGGAGGTCCTAGGGGCTTTACTCCATTCCTATTATTAAGGTCGCATCTACTTTGAAGAGGCAACTCTTTCCCAGTGGTTTCAAAGTAGAGTCGACATTAATGACAGGAATGGAGTAAAGTCCTTTGGACTTTCTCCTGCTGATGTGGTATGACTCAAAATGAGTAGAAACACAGTGCCTGCAACATGGGGTTCAACATAAAATGATCAAGTGTGTGGCATAGCTTTGGGTAGTGTTTTCTTCCATTGTTGGATCCAACTCAATGGCACCCAACAACAAAACATGTCATCATAGGCAATAAAAATTGTTATAGTGGCAATAGCAGTTTTCTTTGGGCATCTGCACAGCTCACAATAAACCCTATTGTTAAAAGAGCTACACTGGCTATCCATATTAGTTTTCTAATGATGCCACAGGCCAGATGGCTTAAACAAGAGCATTCACTTTGTCACTGTCAGTTCAACAGGACTGGTTTCTTCTGAGGTCTCTCTATTTGGCCTATAGATAAAATCTCCTCCTTGCTCTGTTCTCAACCGGTTTTTCCTTGATGCACATGCATCTCTAGTTTCTCTCTGTGCCCAAATGTCCTCTTCTAATAAGGGCACCAGTCAGATTGAATTAGGGCCCTCCCTAATGGCCTTATTTTAACATAATCACTTCTTCAATGTCATTATCTCCAAATACAATAATGTTCTGAGTCACTGAATGTTAGGACTCTAACATATGAATTTTGGAGGGACAGCATTCATTCTACAAGACCACTTTGCCTGGTAGACCCTCCCACCACCTCTGAACCAAGTAACTCCCACTCCACCCAAAAATACAATTGTTTGAATGCAGGTGAACACTGGCCCCACATCAGACATAATAGAAATTCTGTCCCAGGAATTTGGGGTTGTGATTAAGAGATGGTACATCAGTTTGATGTCTTACTCCAAGGAACTCTAAATATGAAGTTCCTTACATGTCATATAACTCAGGCAGAGCCAGTAGCCAGGAAATAAAGGCCTACTAGCCCAGGAAAGCAAAGCTCAGAAAAAGTAAAATGATTTTGATACTCTCAGTGGCTTTGAAGTTTCTGTTTCTAGCCCCTCAAAAGGACCTTTGTCCTTAATGTTCTGTGAAATCTGCCCACTGTGGTTAAGGGAGGCAACCAAAAGGCGGTAATGATAGAGACGATGCTGATGATATTGTCCCTGAGACAGTCACAGACCTGGGCTCCTCATTCTTCCACCTTACCTTCAAGACAACTAGAGCTGCCTTGCCTCCTGTATTTGATCATTGCCTGGAAGCAAAACATCTCTATGTCTCTCAGTTGATCCTTCTAGCATTTTACCACTTCACTGTGAAAGACATTATTCTTCCCAATACCCAATCACATTTCCACTGCCTTCAGGTAAGCTCACTTTATTCCCGCTGTTTTCACTCACAGCAAGAAAATGGCTTTACATTTTCAACATGAAGACACACCTTGTCCTTGAGGAGTAATTAAACCACATTCTTTCCTTCTCTTCTTTATGCTGATCAATTCAAACTCTTTTATCTTCCCCTCAAAAGAAACAGTTTTCCATTCTTTTAAGCTCTAGATGCTTCTCAGATTTTTCATATTCATTTTAAGTGCCATTGATCACATCTGGATAATCCTATAATGAGGGTGAGAGACCAAAACTGAGTGCAGTGGAAAGATGAGCTGCTGAGGCTGTATGTTCTTCATGTTGCATTTTGGGAATATGTTACCCTTTTCTTTCCTCACAACAATATTTCCTACACTAGCTATTCACATTAAACTTATATTTAACTATGACCTGCTGGTCTTTTTTTGTTCTGTATGAACTAAGCCCACTTTTATCCTCACATGACTGCTTTGTTCCTTTTATTCTTTACTACAAAGCATTTTATTTAGGTCTTTCAGTCCTTCTTTTTATTGAAATATTTTTGTAGAGTCAGAAAATTGAGACCCAAAAGGGAAAGAGTTTAGATTATATAGCCTGGGAGTGGTAAACTGGCAACTATAAACAGTGCCAGAGATGCATGTTCTATGACAGGATATTTTTAAGTGTGCTTAAGGCCATGGAACCTGTAGACCAGGTTGACATCCACTCTCTAATTACCACAGACTGAAGTCCTACCTTTTGTCTTGTACTCTTTTTCCAGGCCTTTAACAGGCTTTAAGTTTAAACTGTCAAATCCAACCAGGTGCTAGGAAAGAGATCGTGGGAGACAGAGAAAAACAATCTCCCCAGTGTCACAGGGTTCCTAGAGAACCTCACGCAACCTGGAGCTCCTCTCCTGCCAAGTCCTCCTAGCACCATGTTTATAGGCAGGAAGGAGAAGAATTAATAATGGAGACTTACATGGTTCAAATGACATTTCTGATGATGATCAGGTACAGATCATGCTATGATAATGAACATAAATATTCAATCTTGTTTTAAACTTAAAAAAAAAAACCTTTGGTCATTCTTATTTGTTCTTGCTACTCAAAGGCCAAGCATTCTATTTCCATCTCTGAACAATTCCTCCCCACCTGGTGGTCCCAGAGAATCTCAAAAGTAGTATAACAGGTTTTTAAAAAGCACATCATAATGGATTTAGCAGAGATCTCACAGGCTTACAAACTACAAAACAATTCATCTTTTCTATCACTCTAGAGAAAGAATCACTTCCAAGCCTTAGGTAAACTACTAATCATTTGAAGCTGAGAAGGCTTGCATCTGAAATATTATAATTCCAATGACATTTGCAGAAAAAAAAACTAGAGAGAGCCAGCCACCCCACTGTGTAGAAAAAGTTTGCTTGCATTCTGAGGTCTGCTGTCCTTGACATGTTCATCAAGGTTGTTAATGACCAGCAAACCACATGGCTTCTGAAAGAAAGCATTAATGCTCTAATGATGTCAATTATATAAGCAAATCATATACAAAACAAGAGAGAGGAAAAACCGGAATGATGTGATCTATAGAGGTAATTAGATTTCCCTCTGTACAATAAAGAAATGATTTCCATATTCCACAATATCCTGCTGCTCACTCTATAGACTGCATTTCTTTTCCCTTGGTTATCACAACCCAAAGAGAGCCAAATTAAAAGAGACAGAACAATGAAGAAGGAAGAGGTGAGTGGGTTTTTTAATCATTCTGCCCATATCAAAGTATAAAAAGCATTCTATCTTTCGTACACAACCTTCATAATCTTTCATATTATTTTAAAACACATTTATACACCAGAGAAATTCCTTTTAGTGAATAGGTGAGTCTCAGACTTCAAATCAGAAACATAGGCTGTTTTATAGTTAAGTCATTCTTTCTTTGATACTGCATTTGAAGTACAGAAATAAGTATTCACAAAGCTAGAAGTCATTTAAGCTGATTCTAACCAGAAAGACAAACCAGTGGGAGATAATTTATGAATTTGTTAACAGGCTCAGAAATAGCCTAGGGGTAAGTGAAGCTGTAATCCACAAAAACAATCCTATTGTAAGTGCACAGAGAGCTCTATAGCAAGGATGAAACTAAGGCCATGGCTGTTGGGGTTGTTTCATTCCCTACCATAAAATTTGCTGCTTCTGTCTTTCATATTTCATTTCCTTCAAAGATATTTATTGCACACTTACTGTAACTATTCACATTCTTTTTTGTTCTCAGCACTGGAGGCTTGAACCCAGGGGCCTCAAGGGTGCTAGACAAGTGCTCTACCACTGAGCTGCACTCCCAGCTCATTTTTTATTTTATTTTTTATTTTGAGATAGAGTCTCCCTAAATTGCACAGGCTGCCTCTGGTCTCAGCCTCTTGAGTCTCAGGGATTTCAGGTATTTCCCATGGTGCCCCACTCACATTCTTGTTTGAAACTAATTTCTCTATCTCTTTTTCACTCTTTTTCTTCCATTTTATTTCTTTCTTTTCTCTGAACTCTGCCCACAGTCCCTCAAAATCAATAAAGATACCACAATCATGCTGCTCAGATCCAAAATACCAGGCCACTATGCTGTGCCAACCCTATGTTTCTCTTCACTTTTTATAGTGACCACTCATGAATGTGTTTTGGGGTCAAAAGACCAGGGTTTGAGGCTTTCCTCTCTCTGTCTATTTGGATTTGGACAGGTTACTTGTCTGCGTCCCAGTCTCCTCATTTTAAAAACAGAAAAATGACAAAACCTGCTTCTTAATGAGTGTGTAAAAATTAAATGAAACTTTCTCTCCACAGTATTTAGAAGCATGACTGTCACAGAATATGTATACAATAAATAAAACATTATTATTAAAAATAGCAAAAATAAAATGAAATACAAGCAGAAAATGAAGTAAAATAATGCTTTTGAAACTTCTTGCTTCCATCTTCATGAATCCTAAAAGTATCTAAAACTAAAAGTTACTATGTTGGAGATCCAAAAAGACCAGCTTCTTGATGGGTCAACTGCTATGCACTTAGTTACTAAGGAAAGCATCAAGATACTTTTTTGCTGATAGAATGATACAGAAAGTGGTAATTTCCATGCTGTTAAAAATGACATACCTTTACCAAAGTTCTCTTGTTCACTGGTTCAAGACCACACTTTAATGCAGAGATGAATGCCTAATCCATTTATAAGGTGAGAATTTTCTAAAAACCTATTATGTATATAGAATTTTGTAAGAAATAGAGAAAGATATAAGCAAAACAAATTATTCTTAATACTCCTCAAAGAGCCTAGAGTTTTGCTGAGAAGTCAGATTATACATCTTTTTCTTAAGAATTCCCCATCTCTCTTCTTATAGACTTAAATAGCTTCCAATTTTTCTTCTTACCCTTGATCTTCTTCTCTTTCAGTTCCATCTCCATGGGCCTTCTGATTTAATTAGTTCTCTGGCTAAAATCCTTCCTACTGTCCTCAGGAAAATAGCACTGGGTTCAAGGTCTTTCACAATCTTACTGTTTCAATTTTCCATGCCCCTCTCCCTGCACCCTCCTCATAATGTGTTCCAATCAAACTTTGAACCTTTTCTGATCATGGTTTGCCCTTGCTCTGAACCTGCTAGGTATTCCATTTGAGGTATGCCTTTCTCCCATTTGCCTCCTAGCAAGCTTCTGCTTAGTGTTAAGAAAGGCATCTCCTAGTGTGAAATCCTTTGGGATGATTCTCCAGTTTCACTCAGCCAAATTATTTATTAGTTATAAGTTTATATGATTGCATCTTCCTCTGAAGTATCAGTTCTTCAGTAGCAGGATGTATCTCTTTCATCTCATATCCTCTGTAATTACCATCATCTCTGTAATGGGTTGGGTGATCAATAACTAATCATTGCATGGTTGAAGGTATAAAGTCAATTATAACTTGCATATTACATTACCAAATGCCCTGTGGCTTGTGGGTTACAAAATGCTTCCTGCTACATTATCTCAATCAAATAGTATAAAATAATTTATGCCCTATTAAATAGTACAATAGACATGTCCTAAAAAGTGGTGACTCAAAATTAGCAGCATTATCCAGGGCAAGTTAAAAGAATTTGGGAGAATACATGCAGAGTAAGAACTTCAGGGGTAACAGTGAAGCAGAGATACTTTGTAATTCCAGATATAAAATACCCAGATCTATTTTTTCAAAGGAGTAACTTAGTAGATCAGAAACCCAACTTTCCTGGATGTGTCTATATTTTCTTTGATTTCATGCTCTTGCATTCAAAAGTTAGAGAACTGCCCTGATAATAATACAAGCATATGCTCAGGTCATATCTGAGTTTGCCAGATTAGTATGGCAAATCAGAGTCAAACAGAGTCACCAAAGCTCAACTGGTTTGGAAGCAATACATTTGGATTGATCTGATCATGAAATAATCTGTATTGATTTCTAAGATTGCCACCATGAATGAATATGGATGAAGTTTTCTGGGATACAATCCCTTCATTTCTTGGACTAAAATAAATCATAATTTTGTGCTGGTAATAACAACATTAGAAGTTTCTTATTTGTCTTACAAGGCAGATCAATAAACATGATTGTGCATTTTGTTGTTAAAAATGAAATTTCAATTTTTGTATTATGCCTAATTGTAAATGCACTCCTTTCCATTTAGTTTCCTTTCCCCATATTGTCCAAAGTAGTAGACCAAGATGTATGACTGTAAAAAACAGATGAACAGATTTGACTCCTAAATATCTGTCAAGTTGAAAACAAAATGGGACGCATTGTTGTTTTTCCATGGAGAAATCCAGTAAATCACCTAACCCACTGACATATGAATGCTTTGAATCCAGGCCTTGGATTTACTGAAATGAAGACATTCCTATTTAATGACAGGTTTTTCAGTGTCACTGTCCAAAAGATGTAGATATACCCTAACAGCATGTAAAGGCCCTATAATGTAACGATCCCTACTAGATATGTGACTTCAATGGAGTTATGTGACTCTCTAAAATCCTTACCTAAATAATAAACTTAGGATAAAAGTAATGATATAATGTCAGAGATTGTATGAGGATTACATGATACAATTTGTGATTTGTGAAAGGTTGAGCATAACAAATTTTGGTTTTGTTTTTTAATCACTTTTACCTATACTTAAAACCAAAATTCCTCCTATAAGAAATACGTTCAAGCAGACACAGTCTCAAATGAATAAAAGTCCCCCAAGTTTTCTTTGTCTGCCTGGAACTCCCTCATCCCCATGCCTCTATGCTTTCTGCCTCCTGAACACTGGTATCCTCAATCTGCTAACTGATAACAACAGAGATGGGCCCAGACCTCTCCTCCAGGCACCCTCCTTGCTAAACAGTAGCCCCAAATGATACTCTCCTCCTATCTTATTCTTCTTTAGGAAGCAAATTAAAGATATCCATCCTTCTCTCATATGCCCCATGCCTTCCAATGAACCAACACCTAGTTACAAAGGATGGTCTTTGCCTTCAGAGGAAGCCAGTGGAGGTCCCTGAGGCAGATTTATTAGGTATATATGTCTTTGTTTAAAATCTAATTGTCCTAAAACAATGAAAGATCTAGATGAAGATGTCTGTCACATTTAGAAGAAAGAGAAGAAGAAGAAGGAGGAGGAGGACGAGGAGGAGGAGAGGAAGTTATACAATGCACCTGACATAAAGGAACCTGGAGTTTTTTATATAATCTCTAATTTCATTGATTAGAATAGGCTACAAAGGCATAACCACCAATGATTTTCAAAGTGTAGGGCATTAACAGAGTTGTTTCTGCAATTAAGTGTTTGAGAACTTTCTTTCAAACAATAATACAAAAAAGTCAAGGGACAAAATTAATGGTGGATGTAACTAATTCTCCTTTCAAACCTGGAGGGCAAATGATGCAGTTAGGAAGGTGGCAAAAAGAAACTGGAATCAAAATAGAGTACCCATTTATATTCACAACATTCAAATAGAGCATAAAATTTTAAAACAAATTCATGTCTATATGCTGATCATCACCCATGGACAGGTTGTTGTTGTTAGGTACCATCAAGTCGGTATCTGAATCATCGCGACCCTCATAGGGTTTTCAATGGCTGACTGTTTCCGGATTGCCTTGGGAGTAGATTGCCAGGCCCTTCTCCCATTTTTGTGGTGCTGGGAATCAAACTCGGGACCTCAGAGACTGCAGCGCAGTGCTCTACCAACTGAGCTAAATCCCAGTCCCCGTGGACAGGAGGAAATTAAAATTCATGTAAGAAAGACAGAAAAATACAGAGTTTGTTTAATATCAGTGGGAACTCATCCTTTCCTGAGATTTTGTCAAGCTATTTTTACATAGGTCAAAATCTGACAGCAATGTTATCAATAAGTCAGGGTGGATCCTCATGGTGTACAGCAAAGTGGCCTTGCTTCCCTTCTTGGTCCTCAATAGGGAAGAAACTGATACATGTTTTGAAGATACTTGTCAAAGTCTTGGTGGTCCATTAGCTAGAACTCTAGGCAACATCAAATGGCTCAGTGATAGCCAAAAAGAAAAATACATTCCTCTCCTTTACTTATTCATAACATTCCACTCTATTCCCGGCCTCTTTAGAATTCTGTGTTAGTCGACTTCATTCCTGAGATTTCCTGAGGACATTGGGTAAAAAGGAAAACCAAAAGAAGCATAGAGAGGTTAAACCGATCTATATGATAAAGAGTTGTATCTGAAGGAAAAAGGGTAAGAAAAAGAACTTGGAGTAGCCTGGAGTCTAATAGAGGCTCAAGTGCAAGGGGAATAGTTGGGACACTGAGAGGACTTCAGGGAGATGAAGGTGAATGAATAAAATTTTAGATATTTTTCAGCAGCATATACAATAATTCCCTATATCTTCTTTAGCCTGCAGCTGTAGCCCTGTGGTGTCCAATCCCATCAGATCTCAGAAGCTAAGCAAGGTTCGGCCTGGTTAGTACTTGGATAGGAGATCGCCTAGGAACTCCAGGTGCTATAGGCTTTGGGAGATGGACCCAGCAACCCACTCCCAAAAATCAATCTGCCATTGAAAACCCTATGAACAGCAGAGAATCAATCTCACTAGTGTTTCCCCTGTTACATGTAGGGTCGCTATGAATTGGATACCTATTCGACAGCACCTAATGAAAATGTTATCTTCTTTAAGAGACTCACTAAATTTTGTTTGGATGTTGGGTGGATATTGCTGCTGGGCCTTATATAGGCTAACACAGTAGAAAATCATGTCCCAAAGAATTACAGCCTAAAAGGTACTTTGAGACTGAGTATACTCGTAAGGACTATACTGAACACTTACCAATGTTATCTCATTGCACTATCACAATTGGGCACCTGTTCCCAGGGATCTGTGTCTGAAAGCCATCAACAATCCTTTGCCCTCCTCCTTGCTAGCAAAACCAGCCTCTCACATAAAGACTGAAAAAAGCTGCTCTTGCAGGCACTCAATTCCCATTCCTGCCTTCTTTGTTGAACATAGTGTGTGATCCAAAGAGAAGTAAGCTGGAGAATAGTTCAGGCCTGATGAATAGGTTTTATTTCATATTAAAAGGAGACTCACTAAAGTAAAATTTTTCTTCATGATATGCAGTATATATCTGGATGTAGGACCTAACTTTTCCAGCCAACTTGGGGAGAAAGACCTCTGGTCTAGCACAGTAGTCAGTGAAACAGGGAAATCACAGGAGTGATTTCCTCAAACTTATTCTGTGTCTGCACTATCTCCAGAATTCTTCTTAGAACTATTAAACCCCTTATTATTCAGCCTATTTTGATTGGAATTTTTTTCTTGTAGCCAAAAATATTCTTACTAATGCAGCATTTAAATCTAAAAGGGGGACAGCAATGGTAGTATGATATGGTTTTCCTCTTCATGCAACAATAAAAGTACTACGGAAATTTTTTGTAGGAGGAAAAATAAGTTTTGCAATGGTGGTAAATGATGGAGCTAGACTCCAATGCAATGTTAATTTGATGCTAACAATCTCCCAGGGTAACTCTCATAATCTCATGTCCACTTTATTAGATGTAAAGCACCTTTTGTGATTGGGTGATTGAAACAGTGTAGGTTGTAGAAATCATGTCCCAATGTTCAGAATATGAACAAAATCAGTTTCAATTATGTCTGATATTCTGATCAGCTGTCCTTCTCTGAATGTTGAATACATGGATTTAAAATCAGTTATCTACATATATAGATTTTATTCTAGGCTTACCATAAGAAAGATCATCTATTTAGGGTCCTCACTCAGGAACAAATGGTGAGAACAAAAGAGAGGAGGAAGCATAATCATCCATAAAAATGGGGAACATTCCTAGTCTATTCCTAGTCTATTCCTATATTTTTATTGACCTTGATTTCTCATAATATTTATTTCTGAAGAATGTTCCTTTTCCATTTCTAGGTAGTTTAGTTTCTAAATTCTATAAAGCAAACAAATGCTCCAGGGGATGATGAATTCCCCATCTAGTTGGTTGTATTAGTTCACAAGTAAACTATTTAGAATGTAATAAAATTCTCCAAAGAATTACTGATTTTTCTAGAAGATTTCTACAGCAGAGACATACTTCCTGTTATTATTTTTAATCCAGTGGCTTCTGGGGGACCCGAAAATAAAGGGGAAGTAATTGAACATAGAACAAAGTTTTGATTGCCAAATACTCAGAATAAGAACTGCTAAATCTCCTACCTGTTATAAGAAGCCATGTCTGATGTACCTTCTCTACACCAGTAGTTTTATATGTGTATTCATTTATTCATTCATTCAACTAGCAAATTTTTATTGAGCACTGTGATGCTGAGGGATTCCCAGATCTCCTGAGGTCTCTTTTATCACTTCTGAGCTCTTTCCACTTTAGTGTACTTTTGCTTCCAGATCCTATACCTGCAACTGTTCTTTAGATGGGCTACTGAAGTTACTTTGCACACAATACCAAAGAACTGAGATTCTGAAGAATCTAGGAGTGTATGTCCCCATGTTGGTCTTCTATTGCTGCCATAACAGATTACCGCATACTTAATGGTGCAAAACAATGCAAATTTATTAACTTACAGTTCTATATGTCAGAAGGCAGGCATGGTTCTCACTAGGTGTTGCCAGGCTGTATACCCTGCTGAAGACTCTAAGAGGGATTCTATTACCTTGTCTTTTCCAGATTCTAAAGGCCTCCAAAATCCCTTAGCTTCTTTTATCCATTTCAGAATCAGCAGTGGAATTTCCCTCTGATATTTCTTCTGTCTGAAGAATAATATCTGTCTGAAGAATGGAAGATCTTCTACTTCTAAGAATTCGTATGATTAGCTTGGGCCATCTGAATGATCCAGGATAATCTCCCCATCTAAAAGTCTCTATCCTAATTACATCTGCACAGGCACAGTTCCCTTTGCCATCCAAGGTACTAATGCACAGGTTCCAGGATTGGGGCATGGATATCTTTGGGAGCCACTATTCTGCCTACCTCAGTCTCTCATAGTGGCCCTTAGTCAATAACTGACAGGTATAGATATGTGATAATCTCACATGTTGGGTTGAGACTGCTCTGAGGAGTATTTTATCCTTCAGAATCTCCTAAGGTATCTGTGCGTCTCCATTGGTGTTTGCCTGAGTCTCAATCTTGCTTGGATTCATCTGCTTTCTTGTACTTCTTTCTCTGATCCATTACCAGTTTTCTTCTGAGAAAACAACCTTAATTGGTTACACACAAATTATTAGCTTGGAATTTCCTTATAGAGAAATCTACCTAAGACACAAGCCTTACATTTGACAGGTAGCATGCCAGGTAATGGAGCAAACCAACAGTAGCAGTTTGGAGAGTTATATAGTACTACTACTACTAATGGGCTGGGATTTAGCTCAGTTGGTAGAGCGCTGCACTGCAGTCTCTGAGGTCCCGAGTTCAATTCCCAGAACCACAAAAATAGGAGAAGGACCTGGCAATCCACTCCTAAGGCAATCCCAAAACAGTCAGCCATTGAAAACCCTATGAGGGTTGCTATGATTCGGATACCGACTAGATGGCATCTAACAACAACAACAACTACTAATATCATTCATTATTTATTGTTAGATGACATGGAGTTGGGCCCAATTCATAGTGATCCTATGTACAACAGAATGATATACTGTCTGACCCTATTCCATGCTCAGAAATATTGTCAGTGCTTCTCTGATATTCATAGGGTTTTTGATGGGTAATTATTTTGGCAATGTGCTGCCAGGTCCTTCTCCCAAGCCTATAGCATCTGATATTCCAAGGTGGTCTCCTATCCAACTACTAACCAGACCCAACCCTGCTTAGCTTCTGAGATCTAATGAGATTAGATGCCAGACTGTTATGGCTATAGACAACTAGTACCACTACTGACTCAACGGCACCTAACAACAACAAAACTACTAAAATGCTGACCCTTTATTGGCCCTTACTATAGATCTGGCATTTTTTTTAAACTAGTATTAATTTGTTTGCATAAATTTATATGATGGATATTACTATCTTCCATTCATTCAAAAGTGACTATAGCAGTATACTGACAGGGAACTGCCAGAAAATCAATGAGGATTCAAAAGAGGGCATGGGACCAGGGACATATCACTGCTGTTGTCAAGTGAATATTAGATGAAAGCAGAGAATACCAGAACAATGTCTATCTGTGTTTTATTGGCTATGCAATGGCATTTGACTGTGTGGATCATAATAAATTATGGATAACATTGCAAAGAATGGGAATACCAGAGCACTTAATTGTACTCACAAGGAATTTGTATATGGACCAGGAGGCAGTTGTTTGAGCAGACCAGGGAAATACTGCTTGCTTTAAAGTCAAGAAAGGTGTGTACCAGGGCTGTATCCTTTCACTGTACCTCTTCAAACTCTATGCCCAGCAAATAAACTGGGAAGCTGGACTTCATGAAGAAGATCGTGGCATCAAGATTGGAAGAGGTGTCATTAATAACCTATGTTATGCAGATGACATAACTCTGCTTGCTGAAACCAAAGACAATTTGAAACATTTACTGATGAAGATCAAAGAACACAGCCTTCAGTATTGATTGCACCTCAATATCAAGAAAACAAAAGTCCTTACAACTGGGTGAGTAAGAAACGTCATGATCAATAGAGATAAGATTGAGGTCATCCAAGATTTTGCTTGACTTGGTTCTAAAATCACATCCAAGGTAGCAGCAGTCAAGAAATCAAAAGACACAAGCTGTTGCAAAAAGATCTCTTTAAAATGTTGAAAAGCAAAGATGTCACATTGAAGATGAAGATGTGCCTGACCAATGCCATGGTATTTTCTGTTGCATCATATGGTTGTGAAAGCTGGACATTGCATAAGGGATACAGGAGTAAAACTGATGCTTATAAATTGTTTCTAGAGAGGAATATTGAATATACCACACCTGCAAAATAACCAACAGATCTATCCTAGAAGAAGTTCAACCAGAGTGCTCCTTGGAAGCAAGGATGGCTAGACTCTCTCTAACCTATTTTGGACACGTCAAGAGGGACCAAATCCTTGGAGAAGGTCATCATGTTTGGAAGAGTGGAAGGTCAACAACAATAACAAAAACATAAAGACCCTCAACTGGATATATTGACACAGTGCAACAGTGGACTTAAACATAAAAAATACTGTGTGCCTGGCACAGAATCAGGGAGTGTTTTGTTCTGTTGTACATAGGGTCACTATGAGGCCCTACTCCATGCCACTTAACAACAATGTTATCTTCCATGAATATGTAAGCTTCACCAAATCAAAGACCATATCTATCACTAGCATTTTACATAGTATCTTCCAATTAGTAAAAACGCGGCAAATAGTAATTGAATATGGAGATGACTATTACAAATAAAGGAGTTGAGATATGGAGATATTAATTTGGCATATGCACATTGTGGATATTGAAGCCGTAATTAGAACCCAGTTCTGCCAATTACAAAGCCCATACTCTATGTTATTTTGCCACCTAAATCCATTGTGCAATTTAAAAGAGACATTGAGATGAAGATCCTATATGGAAGGAAGAAGGAAAGGTTTCACTCCCTCTTCCCAATTCCCTATCCTAATGTTAAAGTATGTGTAAAAGGATCCCTTCACAGCAACAATCCTTAAGACTCTAATCAGGAATAAAGATACATAAGAGACATTTTTGTGGATATGCAAAATATAGGTAAGATAATATAATAAAGTACTAATTAATAAAAAGAGAAGATATCCCCCATGAAAAATAAAGTTCCTGTGCAAACATTCCCTCACATACCTAGAGAGTTAGGCATCTGGGAATGTGAGCACCATTAAATGTCTCTATGCACCTTAGAAAAGATACACCTTAGAGATCTGGTTAAAGAGCAAGCTGCACTGAATTATAGAGTTATCAGCATATCTTTGATGGGTATCAACTGATAGCAAAGCAATAGCTGTTTAAAAATTCATTATTATCTGTTTTGGACTATTCTGTCATTATTTTAGTTTTAGTGTCAGCAAAAGCAAAGTAAGATATGACATATTGGTATTCATTCAAAAACACTGCCATTTTAATTTATGGGAATGCAGGATTTATAATATAGTTAAATCACTTAATAATCTTCTAAAACAATTCAACATTATATGTAAAATTTAATTGGTTTTGTGTTTAATTAATAAAAATACTGACTAATGAAATGAAATGGATATTCTGTTTTATTAAACTATGCTTTGGTGGTTAGCTCATCTCTGAAATTGGCATGGATCTAAGGGGTTTTGGAATTCCAGATGCTGTCCACTAAGTAGATTACTATTTTTCCTGCTTAATATGAATATTCTTGAAGGTTTCTATTGATGGATCAAATTTCATTCAAAATTCTAAGAGTTTAAAATAAATTTCAGCAGCAGGGTCAGATGATATATTAAAGCTCCAGTTCATTCTTTTTTTCTTTAATATACTTTTTTTATTTGTTTATTTGTTTGAATTGGAGGCTTTGTAAGCTCCACAGCTAGCCTCAAATTCCTGGACTCAAGCAATCCTTCCATCTCAGCCTCCTAGTATCCAGGACCATAGGCGTCTACCACCATGCCCAGCTTCCAGTGCATTTTACAAGGGCCAACCTTTATAAACAAGGACTTACATTTCTATAAAACTTATAATTGAAAAAATTATGGAAACAAGGAACATGGACCATTAAATAATTGGGGTAATGTTAAGTATAGGCATCTGTATGTTTCTTTTTAACATTTGCAAAATTGCAAAATTAGAGAGCAGCTAATTGCAGAAGTATGAGGATTTTCACATCACAGTAAAAACTTCAAGAAGCTTGAAAGAATTTAAGTAATACTGTAAAACTGGAAAAGTACCACAAACCACTAAATAGAGAGGTTAAGATCAGATTGGAAAGGGCAAAGGAGGAGGAAGAGGAACATAAATGAGCAATCAGATTAACAGTCTTAGTCAAAGAAGAGTAGGATTAAAGAAGCTGTAGGAGCGGTTGGAGCTGAGGCCCAGGAAAGAAGCATGACCAAAATTGTAGCAAGTCAAGCAACAATGTGCACAGGATTTGAAAGGATGGTAGAACATCCGCCTATCATCTGTCCAGGATTCAAGCCGCTCTGAGTCTTTGGTCACTGCTGAATATTGGCAATTCCTAGGCAATAAAGCTCTCACCCAAAATGTGTAGAACCCAGGCACCAAGCTGTCCCTTGGAATCCTAGCTCCACAGAGGGTAAACACTGGAAAAAGATCCCTGGTTGTTCCTAGAAGGTAGGAAATAGCAAATTTTCTATTGATTCTTTCTCCCTAAATATCAGTGTCTTCTCTCATTCTGCCTATCTACTGATAAACAACTTTGTTGTTTTTAGCTTCACTTCTTTACTCTATAACCATAGCTTTCAATTTCCTAGCTTCACACTGAATCTCTAAACCTGTACCTAAACCTTCAGAATTTTTATTTCACCTCAAAATCAAATTCTTCCTCTTTCCAACCTAAGATGAGTCACTTCTGGGACTTATTTCTACCTTTTCCTTCTTACCTCTAAATTGAACAGGCCATCTCTTCCCCTGAAGTCCTAATGGCCACCATCCTCGACCTGGCCTCATTTCACACCTGGGTAAATTCCTAAAGGCCTTCTACCATCTATTTTCCTAATATCCCACCCATTTTCCTAAAAGAATGAGTTCATCAAACCATTCCCTAGATAATAGCACCCTTAGTGACCCTAAATCCATTACCACAGCAAGAATATCTTCACTATGTCCCAAAGTATAACTTCCCTGAACTGGGTTTGCATGGTCACTGCCAATATCTTTGTATCCTTGTTGAGCTGACAACAAAAATAGTTTACCATTTTTGTGCCAAATATTCTTTCAGCAATCTGGTGAACAGTCCATAAACCCTTTCTTACAATAAGGTTTTTAAATGCATAAGATGCAAAGAATTAAAATGGAAACCAATTACACTGAAAAATAGTTAAAATATTTTAAATCTATATAGAAATACAGGAGCTCCTTCATTAATGCATTAAATAGCAAGATCTAGCAGCAGACTCCCAAAGCAATCCTGAAAAAAATCAGACACTGAAAACCCAATGAGGGTTGCTATGAGTCAGACCCGACTGGACAGCACCTAACAACAACAATTATGAAGAAGTAATTTCAAACAATATTCTGAGAATGTTAAAGAATGACATGGTACAAAAATATTTGTAATTCTTACTGATGCAAATATCAGAGATGTTACCAATAATAAACTTTCTGGTGACTATCATTCATAAATTAAATACATGTGAAACTTAAAATATTGGCTAATGACAATAAAGATATTTTTCTCCTATCCATGTTCTCAGACTCCCCTGAATTTTAACTCATTTTAATGATCCCTGGTTTAATGATTTTTTAAAAATATACTTCACTGGAGACCCTATAGACAGACAAAACTTTTGTCTGTAAAAGAGTAAGCAGTGTCTAATTTTCAAATGCATTATATGCAATGCAATTCAATTGCAATAGTCATGAGCAATGACTTACCCTATGTAAGAAATAATATTGAAGACATAATTCCTGTCTTTAAAGGGCACACAGCCTAACTAAGGGTAATGGATATTTAAATAAGTCACAGACCAATATGCTATGTTTCACATTAGAAGTATATGTTGAGGTCTAAGAAATACAGAGGAAAGAACCATAAAATTTGTTGAGAGCATAGGGAAAGAGATCCAAATGATCAGAACCAAAGGGAAGAATATATGCTATGGTGGAGGTCAATGATGTTGGTATAGCAGGAGTTCAGTGTACTTGAAAGGAGTGGCAGGAGAGGAAGGTAGAATCCTGGCTTCAGCCATGTGTTGAAGACTCCAGAATTCCAACCCGGAAGTCATTAAAGGATTTCAGGCCATCCGTGCTTAATTTCACATCTTTGCTTGTTTTGCTCCACCAGCTCAGTGTACCATTCTCTTTTGCTTAGTTGGTGGTTGATTGGCACTTTCTGGCTTTAGACCTAACACCTTTCTTGTCTACAAAGGTCTTCATTGACCACCCTGGATCATATGGCTGCTTTTCTCTTTCTCTTGTTGTTCCAAATTATTTTAACGTCCTATATTGCTACATCATTGTAATCTACATTAAAATACTTTTGAAACAAGATGACTATAAATGAATTAATAAAATATCTTTCAAATCCTTATGACTCTGTCTGAATAGAAAGATAATTGCCTGTCATTCAGGTAGAGCTCAAGGAGAGCTGCATGGAATGATTCAAAAACTTCAATGATGATTTCCAGAGACATTAGCTGAAATCATTGAAGATAGAAATTATATTTCTTAACAGGCATTAAGAGAAAATAAAAACAGGAATTCTAGGGAAGCAAATGTCTTGGGACTGCTACATTGCCAAAAGAGAAATGTTGGCATCTGTCTATCAGGCACATCATTGATGGATGTTCTGAAAGAAATAGCTTTTCAGTACAGAAGAACAAAAGATCTTTGGAAAAGAAGTCATTATGGAAACTGCCTCTCCCTGGACAGTTACTATTCTAGTAATTGGGAATCATCCGGATTGAGTTACAAAATTTCTCTACAAATACAGTAACAATTTTATTTAATATATCTCAACCCGTTAGAGGCCTGCAGCTGTAGTCCTGTGGCATCCGATCCGTCAGATCTCGGAAGCTAAGCAGGGTCGGGCCTGGTTAGTACCCGGATGGGAGACTGCCTGGGAACACCAGAAGCTGTAGGCTTGGGAGAAGGACCTGGCAACCCCCTCCCAAAAGTCAATCTGCCATTGAAAACCCTATGAACAGCAGAGAAGCACTGACAATAGTGTTTCCCCTGTTGTACAGAGGGTCGCTATGAGTCGGATACCGACTCGACGGCACCTAACAACAACAACAACAAACCCGTTAGAAAATTTTTCTAAAAGGCCTGTTTAAGATAGAGATGTTTATTGCCTGGTATTATGTACTTAGTGAAAGTTTCCATTTAGATTTTTTCATTTTATTTAGTTTTGATACCTCTCTTGATTTCATGATATAAAATGCGTGTCTAGAAACAGAAGCTTAATTTATATTTGTTAATTGGAAGCTAGAATTAATATTGTTGTTGTTGTTAGGTTACATGCAGTCAGTCTGAATCAATATTAAAGATAGCTTAATATGTAACTATGACTGCAACCATAGCGCTGTGGTGTCCATCCCACCAGATCTCAGAAGTTAAGCAGGGTCAGACCTGGTTAGTACTTGGATGGAAGACAGCCTGAGAACACCAGGTGCTGTAGGCTTGGGAGAAGGACCTGGTAACCTACTCCCCAAAATCAATCCACTGTTGAAAACCTACAAATAGCAGAGAAACACTGACAATAGTGTTCAACTATTGTACACAGAGTCGCTATGAGTCAGATATTGAACCCATAGCACCTCACAACAACAACATGTAACCATAATCTAGCACCAATTGATTCTTAAGAAAGGAGTTGCCTTTATTTTACCCTCATTGAAATAGATAAAGATTATACTTGACCTTCAACTTACAGAGGAGACTGGAATTGGGGGGCCTTTGCTAAGACCCATGGCTCAAAAACACAAGATAGTGGAGATAGCTGTGGCTGTGCCCTCCCAGGGAATGGCCTTCTCCTGCCACACTGCTCCCCAGGCAGACAAAGGAAGTGTAAGCAATGTAAGACCAGTGATAAGCCATCCCTTTTGTTGTTGTTAGGTGCCCTCAAATGGAGTCATGTCTGAGTCATAGCAATGCTTATAGGGTTTTCAGTGGCTGACTATTTCGGGATTGCCTTGGGAGTGGATTACTATGTCCTTCCCCCATTTTTGTGGTTCTGGGAATCAAACCAGGGATCTCAAGGACTGCAGAGTGGTGCTTTACCAACTAAGCTAAATCCCAGCCCCAAGCAGTCCCTACAGGCAGGTAAAACATTAATGACAGGCACATGTTTCAAACCTCATTCCTGTTAAATCCTCAGAAGATAGACATTTGAGCTGGTCCCTGTGATTTTTCTTTCTGACATAATAGGACACTAGATATTCCAGGGTCAATGTCATAGGCTACAGGTTCTGGGCACATTCTGGTCCCCTTAAGAAGCTAGAGAAAGGGACAAGCAATAAATGAAAATTTTCTTCATTTTGCCACATCACTTTGATTTACTCTTACTATTAATGTTTTAAAGGTATCAGCAGTAATTCTGTGAAGAAAGAATAAAAGTATACCAATGAAATGCCTTTGCAATGATTCCATTTTCAAGCTTCCCACATCCAGGATGCTCCCTAAAGACCTAACATGACCTACCGCATGAATAGAGGAAAATCTATTCTTTGATTTATTAACCAACTAAAAGGCATTCTTCTTTTTCTTCCATAGATTCAAGGACAGTACCAAACACACCCAGATATGAAGTACATGATGTATCGATAAATAACCAGCATCCACCAGTCATCTGGTGACACCATCAGAGAGGGATGTTATTGGTGGGGTCATTGCTGAAAGCAGAGGTCATCACAACCTGCAGAAATACAATTTTTCAGAGAGTATCAAGTAAATCTTTCATATCCAGCCCAGTGGGAACTCACAGCAGCCTGGTAAATCATATGTAATTAAGAATTGTTGTTACTATTATCCCCATGTGCAAATTTGTAGACTGGGTTTCACAAATTCAAGCAACTTGTCCAAGGCCTTACAACCAGAAATTGGTACCATCAGAATTTAAGCTACTCTTTTCTATCTCTGAGTCTAGTATTCTTTTTCTAGGACAGTCTTCATGAAAGTCTGATTCAAGGATTACTTGCAAAAGATCACTAGCAATGGAACTGAAAGATGTAAATACTGAAGGCCTTCCTCAAACCTAGAGTGAGGGGATGTTTATCTGCGTCTCTGATAAGCCTCTGGGGGTAATTTTATTCACCCTAAATCTTACGATTTACTGCTCTAGATCTTCATAAAATGCCTCATAGTTTGTAAGTCTTTGTAAAGATTTGTGTTTTGATAGTAACAAAGACTATAACTTTGTATAAAAGTACCAAAGTATAACCTTGAGAGTTGATCTAATGATTAAAAGCATATGAGACACCAGACTGCAAGGATTCGAATCCTGGCTCTGTAACCAATTGTTATTCTTCAACAGATTATTTAATCTCTATTTTGTCTTATTTTACTCATCTGAAAAATGCAGGAGTTGTGAGGTGTGGTGCAGTGAGAATGTACCTCCAGACTTTCAACTGCAGGAAGCATAAGAGATCAATTGAGCAGGGTCCCCGGCAGCTGCGCTCTGACATCCTCAGCAGCATTGTGTATATGCCTTGCCTCCTACAGGCTTCTCTCCACCAGTGACAGAATACAGGAAGAGTGTAAAGAAAGGTCCATTTCTGGAAAACATGACTTCTTTAACAGCCTGTGTTGACTCAAGGACTCCCTGACCATATTGCCACACCCTTCTCAGTCCCATGGCAATCTAGGATGCTTCCATTTAATCTCCTTTCACCTGTTCACCTGAAGATCATAACCTGACAGACCTCCCAGACTCTCCCAGTTTCTTTCTATTTTCCTATTATAGACATTTTCTCCTGACAGAATGCTTGCTTATTTAATTCTGCCTTGACATCTGCTTCTGGGAGAAACTGCACTAATGCATAAAGATTAAGTGAGATAAACTGTAAAAACATATTTACAGTCATACCTGGTACACAGTAAGCACTCAATAAGTGTTTGGCCTATTATCATTATTGTTACTATTGCTACTACTGCTATTACCATAATTATCATAAAAAGACTATTCCTCACCAACCACATTAAGGAATTTATCATCATATCATTTATCCAATTCTAGATAACACTTTCTCTCTCTCATTATATATATATACTATGTATATGTATATATATATGTGTGTGTGTGTGTGTGTATACACATATATATGCATATATATATAGCTCTGGTTGATTTATTTGACATAGTCATTAAGCCTCATATATATGCATATATATGCATATACACATATATATGCATATATATGTGTGTGTATACACACACACACACACACACACACACACACACACGGGCTAAGGTTTAGCTCAGTTGGCACAGTGTCACTCTACACGCTCTGAGGCCCTGGGTTGGATCTCTAGCAATGCAAACACAGGAGAAGGATCTGGCAGTCCAATCCCAAAACAATCCTGAAAAAATTAGCCATTGAAAACCCTATGAACAGCAGAGAAGCACTGACATAGTGTCAGGGAGTGTTTCATGCTATTGTACATAGGGTCACTATGAGTTGGACCTCACTTGACAGCACCTAACAACACAAATAAGAACTATATGTGTGTGTGTGTGTGTGTGTGTGTGTGTGTGTGTATACACACACATATATATAAACAACAATAACAAATATACATATGTATATAAACTTTGAAATATTCTGAAAATTAAGAATAGAGATAGAGGTATAATTTCTCCTTGTAAAACTGCATTTTATTATAAAACTCCAAAGCACAATACAGAATGTCAATAAATGAGGGCATCTGTTTCCCTGCTGCCAGTCCCCATGCCTAAGACAGCATCTTATTCATTTTCACAGTATCCCCATCTCTCACAGTAGCTGGATCATGCTGGGTATTTATAGCTATTTATTAAATTGAATTATTAAATTATACAACTAAATCTAAGACTTACAATATAAGATGCATAAGATATACTTTTTGTTAAGTGATTTATTTTCCAATGCAAATCTAAGAGTCCTTTGAAAATGGACATACACGTTTATGGATTAAGTAAACCAAGTTACTGCTCAAAAAGGATAGTAGAGACCACGATGACACCTCTGAGAGATTCTATAAGCCCACACACCTATAACTCACTCAGGTGGGAAAATATAACGTAAGAGTATTTTTTAGTAACTAAGAAGATATGTTTACTCATGCTCTTGTGATGTAGATGAGGCTTAATGACTATGTCCAATAAATCAACCAGAGCTATAAATAAAAAACTCTATCTAAAACTAAGACAAAACAAATAATCCCAACATAAACAAATCTCCAGGTTTCAGATAAAATTTGTTCATGCTTAAGCAATTGGCCATAATTCAACCCAATATTAAAAAAACTTGTGATGATATTAATGGTTTAAATTATCCATCAGAAAAAAAGTTTAGTGTAGCAGCTACTACAATCATCTGTTTTCCAAAAATCTCAGCACAGTGGTTGAAGCAAAAAATTCCTGGGCATCTAAAAATTGTTCTGCCTGATATTTTTTAGTTTTGAAAAAGCGAAAAATAGATTTTCAATGTATTGGGTCCTTTCCTACTGGCATATTGTCATGTCAGATCATCAAAATGCCATCATTATCAACTACAAAATACCATCATTCAAGACCATGGCCATACATTTGCAAGCAGACAGCAAGAAGAATGTAGCTTTCAAATTAAAATAGAAATGTTCCTTTCATGATTCATCCCTTTTAGGTTTGTGAGGCAAAATGGCACACATGCATTATAAAAGTGTCTTGAATAGGCCAGAGTGAAAGGCCCACAGGATGTTTGTGCTGTAATGAGTTAAGGAAAAAAAAAAAAAAACACGGGGAGCGGGGGACAAAGTCTCTGAGCTTCCAAGTGAATATCTGGAGCATACAAATCGTATGAAGGGCCCTTGATTTTACAGAACCCAGAGTAAAGGAAAGAAGGACTGTGACAGGAAGAATTTGCAAAGAGTGGGAAGAATGAGTTAGAACCTTCAGAAAGTGGGGAGTAGAAGTTTCATTCTGAGATGCTTTCAGATAGCCCTTAAAGGTAGCTGTACCAACTACTCTATGTAGCACACTTTGAATAAAATGCTAAAGCATTTGTTTCATTATCTTCCTTTTTCTTCTAATGGCAAAGATGTTGAGGACTAATTTTAGATTCTCAAATTTTCTCAACTGCTAAACAGTCACCCTGGCTTTTGCAGTAGGAAACGTGCTTCAATCTCTGCTTTCTTTCTTGATTCCCAGGAAACTTTTTTGTGATGCAGCTGCCTCAGCAGCAATCAAATATGACTCCTTGCTGTACATTCTTCACATCCTCCTACAAACAACCTCCACTCAGATGCATAAAGACAGTCTTTTATGAAACAATTTTGTCTCTAAGCTTCTCACCTCCATGCTTCTGTAGGCAGCTGAATAGTGGGGGTTCACCTAAGGTGCTTTTTAATGGTGGATTTGAGATGATCACTTAGGGATTCTGTTTGTGCCATTTAACTCTGAATCCTAAGTAAACCAGTTTATGGTGAGAACTATGAAAGAGGAGAGAGGCCTCTATACCTTTAGAAAAGCCCACTCTCTTCTTCCAAATGCTTTTCTTCAATTAATGTTATGCTTTTAATTTCTAGTGATTCTTCATAGTTATAAAGATTTTGACAGAAAAAGTGTATCTGACTTTTTTAACTTGAAAAGCAATCTTTTTTAGGTTGAAATCTGTACCTTCTAATTTTTTTACAAATAACAAAATATAGCAGGTAGCAATTAGTGAAAGAAAGAGGCAAGGTCTGTCTTTTGTATATGCCATTCAATATTATTGGAGAATGGCATTTACTATACATGTCAACACTAAAATCAGTGACTACAAAAACTCAGCATATTCACTTCCTCCCCTGGATTCAAGAGATTTGCAACTGCTAAAGTTTTAGAAAACCAGCCTTTGAGCTTTCCTGCTCACATAAAATAGGCTTCTAAACCACACTGTGAAGTAGCAGAAGTTTCTTTTCATAGCTTTCCATTCTTTTTTCAACATCGCCTACATAGTGGGTAGCTCTTATTTTGCTTTTCCAGAATCAACGCCCCTTCTCAGGGTCACAGGAACTCATGTTGCTTAGAACATTTTCTCTTTATTCACTGGTATCCATTCTGTTTGCTAAGGTAGAACTCACCTCTCCTTCCAGACCTATGAGAATACGACATAATCCAGATCAGTCAATGTGAACCTTCAAACTTCAATTACAGCTTTGGAAAGATATTCTATTTTCTGGAGTTGCTCTAAAGGGAGATTACAAATCTGGAGCTACTATGACCTTGCAGTGATATGGGAATAATTGCCTAAGGACTAAGCCAAGAAAAAGCTATACAAGACATAACAAGGAAAAAGACAGATTCCTAGCTCCATAGTTTGAGTGAGAAGGCAGGAAATGATTTCAATCAAAATGGCCATGTAGGGAACATGGAGATCAAGCATTTCAGCCCGTCTTCAGGGAATGCTGACAGGACCTTTAGGTTTAAATAGAAGAATTGCAGAAGGGTCCAAGAGGTCTGCATAATTAAGTAGTTTTGGTTAACTGTGGTCTGGCTGATCATTGTCTTAGTCCTGGTTCTAAAAAGTAGATCCAGAGAAATCCTTGTTACTTGGAGGGGTAGTCTTGTTTCCATGAAATAATTGCTCCTGCTCATAGGGGCAGCCTCAGTTTTCATCATGGAGAAATTGCACGCACTAAGGGGATGATCTCATCATAGAGTGATCTAATCTTCAAGGTTCCATTGCTCTCAGAATCCAAGGTTCCTACAGGTTTAGGAAAATGACTAGAGGATTTCAAGGGCCTTTTCAAGGATCTAGAGCAAAACATTGTAAAAGCTGATAGGAAAGTACCTTAGTTACTCTTGTCTTTGTGTCATTATCTTTAAATAGGAATGAGATAAGTTAGATAAATTTAGGACAAATCATCTTTGAACGACTAGTTTTTAGACAGACCTTCCTTAAGGGATTAACATGCCTAGGTAAAGAGTTGAGCCAGAATCTGACCCAAAGTAAAGGAATTGTTGTTGTTAGGTACTGTCAAGTTAGGTCCAACTCACAGACAATACTATGTATAACAGAAGAAAACACTACCCAACACTGTACCATGCCCAGCACTATTGTGAGTGCTTCCCTGCTATTCATAGGGTTTTCGATGGCAGATTGTTTCGGAAATCGGTTGCCAGGTCCTTTTCCCAAGCCTACAGCACCCCATATTCCCAGCCAGTCTCTCATCCTAGTACTAGGATGCCAGGGAGGTGTGGCTGAAGATCTAAATGAAGGCAGAAATATAAAACTTTATCCTGTGTTTGCCTGCAGCCGTAGCCCTGTGGCATCCAAACCTGTCAGATCTCAGAAGCTAAGCAGGGTCAGGCCTGGTTAGTATTTGGATGGGAGACTGCCTGGGAATGCCAGGAGCTGTAGGCTTGGGAGGAGGACCCAGCAACCCACTCATAAAAAGCAACCTGCCCTTGAAAACCCTATGAATAGTAGAGAAGCACTGACAATAGTATTTCCTCTGTTGTATGTAGGGTCACTATGAGTCAGATACCCATTCAACAGCACCTAACAACAATAACAATCCTGTACTTAGTTACCTTGTGGGCCCAAGTGAGCATCAGTGTTTTATAGCAAAAGCAGCTTCTAAGTCCATGTCACATATTCTCCACCCCAAAGAACACTTTGACAGCAGATGTGTGAAGTTGTTATACACACCCCCAGTCCTATAAGACTGCCCTCCACATCAGATGCCCATTCCAAGTAATAGGCTGTGACATATTTTCTGACAAAAATGGCATAAATCCTGACTTTCTCTTTGAATTTGATTAATTTGCTAGAGAACCTCACAGAACTCAGGGAAACACTTTTCTCACACATTCTCAACATATCAAAATTGCTGGGATGCATTTAAAGCAACACTTTAAAGAAACTGTATGACATTGAATGCTTATGTGAGAAAGGAAAAACATTCTCAAATCTATAATTGAAATTTCTGCCCTAAAAAATTAAAAAAAGAAGAGCACGGGGAGTTTAAATCAAGTAAAAGAAAATAAATAATAAAAATGAATTAGAAATAGGAAAATATAAAACATAAAAAACAATGAAACTAAAAGTAGCTTCTTTAAAAAAGACCAGCAAAATTGATAAATGCCTAGCCAGATTATCAAAGGAAAACACAAATTACCAGTATGAGACTATTTCACTACAGACTCCACAGATATTAGGAGAATTACAAGAGAATGCTAAGAATAACTCTATGCCCATAAATTCAACTTCATAGATGAAATGAACCAACTGAAAGATATATTACTAAAACTCATTCCAGAAAAAAATAGATAAATACTTCTACATCTATTAAAATATTTAATTCATAATTTACAAACTTCCAATAGAGAAAACTCTAGGCCCATATGGTTTCATTTGTGAAATCTACCAAGCAGTGGAAAGATAAATGATAATTTCCAGGCTCTGTAATATCTTCCAGAAAACAGAATATTACTCAGTATATTTTATGGTGCCAGCATAACATTGATGCTAAAAGTAGACAAAGGTAACACAAGAAATGAAAGCTACAGGCAAATTTTCGCTCATGAACATAATATACACAGTAGCCCTCCATAAATTTTGATTTAGCAAGTCAAATCTTGTAATATATAAAAAGCATAGACTGAGATAAAGTGAAGTTTATCCTGAGAATGCAAGGCTAGCTAATTATTAGAAAATCAATATAACTCACCATAGTAATAGAATGAAGAAGAAAATCATATCAATAGATGTAGAAAAAGTATTTAAAAATTAAGCATCCACTCATGATTTAAAACAAAAACAATCCACTCTTAGCAAACTAGAAATAGAAGGGATCTCCCTTAACTTGATTAAGAATTGCTATGAGGCCTGGTGCGGTGGCGCACGCCTGTAATCCCAGCAGTTCAGGAGGCAGAGGCGGGAGGATCACAAGTTCGAGACCAGAGGCAGTCTGTGTAATTTAGTGAGACCCTGTCTCAAAAAGTCAAAAAAATGGGCTGGGGGTGCAGCTCAGTGGTCCAGCACTTGCAAAGCATGCAGGCACGAGGCCCTGGGTTCAACCCCCAGTACCATACACACACACACACACACACACACACACACACACAAAAGAATTGCTATGAGACTATGCAGCTAATATAATTAACAGTCAAAGAATGAATGCTTTCCCCTAAGATACAGACCAAGACATAGCTACACACTTCCATCATTTGTTCCACATCATTGAAGCCATGGTCATTGTAACAAGCACAAAAAGAGCAATAAAATGTATTAAAATTGACAAAGGATAAATAATTAAAACTGTCTGTACCTAAAAGCAACATAATTGACTACACAGAAACTTTCAAAGCACTTGCATAAGCTCCATCACCTATGGAGTTAGTTCAGTATAGGCATGGGATCCAAGATCGATAAACACAAATCAATTATATTTCCTTACTATAAGCAATGAACTGGAAACCAAAAAAAAAAATTAAGCTGTTTCCAAAAAATTAAATACTTAAGCATAAATCTAACAAAATATGTGCAAATTCTGTTGCTAAAAGTACAGACCACTGGAGAAAGGAAGTAAAGAAGAACTGAAGTAGACCGATATCTCATGTACATGGTTGGGAAACTTTAATATCTAAAAATTAGAATTTTCTTCAAATCTCCCCCAAATTGATTTATAGATGTAAATACTATCCCAGTCAAAATTACAGCAGTATCTTTTCAAAGTATTGGCAAGCAAATTCCAAATCTCAATGGAAAGGCAAAGGAAATAAAATAGTCAAAATGTTTTTCGTTTATTTTTTTTCCTGGTACTGGAGGTTGAACACAGGGCTTTGCACTTGCATGCTTTGCAAGTGCTATACCACTAGCTGTACCCCCATCCCATTTTTTTCACTTTTTGAGACAAGGTCCCCCTAAATTACACAAACTATCTCTTGGTCTCAAACTTGGGATCCTCCTGCCTCTGCCTCTGCCTCTCGAGTCGCTGGGATTACAGGCGTATGCAACTGTACTCGGCAGTCAAAACAGTTTTAAAAAGAACCAAGGTGGAAGATTCACACTAAGTTTTTGTTTTTTCAGTTAATTTTGCTTTGTTTTTTGTGGTACTTCAGAGTTGAACCCAGGGCTTCCCACCTACTTTGCAAGTGCTCTACTATTGGCCTGCACTCTTCAGCCCATTTTTTTTTTTTTTTTTTTTTTTTTGAAATAAGTTCTTGCTGAGTTATTCAGGCTGCTTCTGGCCTCAAATTCACAATCCCCCTGCTTCCACTTCCTGAGTGGCTGGAATTACATGAGTGTGCCACCACACTTAGTGTGATTTTTAACACTTTTTATAAAGCTACAACAGGGGCTGGGGAGGTAGCTCAATAGTAGAGCACTTGCCTACCATGTGGAAGGCCCTGGGATTAACCCTGAGCACCTAAATAAATAAACAAACAAATAAGAAATAATAAAAACAAAGCTACAATAAACAAACCAATATGGTATTGATGGAAAGATAGTCTTATAGAACAATAGAACAAAACAGATTACAGAAATAGACACACAAATTAGTTTTTTACAATACAAAAGCAAGTCAGTGGAAAAAGAATAGCCATTTGAATAAATGGTGCTAAATAACTAAACACTCATATGCCCAAAAAATAAAAGCTCTATACCTCATACATTAAATAAAACTAACCTAAAATGAATTTTATACTTAAATGGAAAAATATAGAGCTATTACATTTGTAGATGATAATATAACAGAAGATCTTCAAGACTTAGAGTTAGGTAAAGAGTGCTTAGATATATCATAAAAACATATCCCATTGTTACATCAAACTAAATTTAGCTTGAGGATTCCTGTATACATGGCCCCTTATGTAATGAATTGCAACCTAAATTAATACAAAACTAACTGAAAACCTAACTTTAGAAGAACAAATAGCTGAGCATCAGCCAATCACAGATGCCAATCTTGAGGTGGCCTACTATTCAGACCAGGTTCAAATAAGACAAACAAACACACGGCTATAACCAATCAGCCCTCTCTGAACCTCACTTCTGTTCTCTATACCTCATTTCCACTTTCTGTCCATAAATGCTTTCAAATCATGTTGTAGTCCTGGACTCTCTGAATTTGTCCTGGTTTTAGAATTGAAATAAAAGCCAATTAACATCTTCAAGTTTGTTGTAGTTTAGTCTTTTAATATCTTAAAAGAAATGGTTAATAACTTTGATGTCATCAAAATTAGAAACTTTTGCTCAGGGAAAGACAGCAAATGAAGAAACTGGCTCACATTTGGGACAAATAGTCACAAACTACATATCCAATGAAGTACTTATTTCCTGACTATATGCTGAGGATGTCAAAAACGTATACACATTTTAAGAGATGTTATCTATATATTATTTTTTGAAGTTCAATTGACTTCAACATGTAACGATGTTTGAGCAAAGATGGTGTTAATCAAATGAATGCTAGTGCCACCACGTGGCAGGCCGAACAAAGAATATGGCAGAAGCACCCTTGTGGAAGAGTGCAAGACCATTTTGAAGTGGTATTTGAAATTTGAGAAGTTGTGTCAGTACAGCAACAATGAAAGTGTGATTTTACAACAGAATCTCCAACACACCTACCAATTCCATGCATATGTAATAAGTCTGACACATGGTACTGTGTGTGATGTCCACCAGGGAAGATCTGGGAGGCCTCTCACAAAAAAATGTCCTGCTTCTGCTATCTATGATAACCACTTTGAGCACCTCTTATAATTACAGAACTCAAAGGTGACTTGTATTCATCGTTTGTTAGCTGTATATATTGAGTATTAAAGTTTTAATACTGTTTTTTCCTTTCTTAAAATGTGTACACATGATTTGGCACACTGTATTTTTTTAATCTCAGAATGCAACAGAGAAGCAACAAATAACCTGATTAAAATCTAGATAAGGCTGGGCACCGTGGTGCTTGCCTGTGACCCCAGTATCTTGGGAGGTGGAGGCAGGAAGATCACAAGTTCAAGGCCAGAGGTAGCATGCATAACTTAGACCCTGATGCAAAAGAAAAAGTAAAAACTGGACCGGTGGTTCAGCTTAGTGGTAAAGCACGTGCAAAAGCATGCATGAGGCCCTGGGTTTAAGTCCCCATACTGTTAAAAAAAAAAAAAAAAAAAGCAAACAAAACCTAGATAAAAGATTTTAACCCTTCCCCCCAAAAAAGATATACAGATGGCAGATAACCACATAAAAAGATGCTCAGCATCATTAGTTATTAGGCAAATGCAAACTAAAACCCCAGTGAAACAGTATTATGTATCTATTAAATTGCTTTAAATTTTAACACTAATAATATCAAGTGGTGACAAAGTTATGGATAACTGAATCTGCACAATTTCAATGGTAAATAGTTTATCAATTTCTCATTACATTAAAAATATATTTACTATATGACCCAATAACTCCACATCTATTTACTGTAGAAAAATACATTCTTAATACAAAAACTTATATACAAACATTTATAGCAACATTATTCATAATAATCCAAATGTCCTTCAATAAGTGGACAGATAAACAAACTGGTGGTATCCATACAAAGGAATACCCCTGAGAAATAAAAAAGAAAACATTTCTAATATAATCAACAAAATGTATTAATCTTAAACACATTATCTAAGTGAAAATAGTCAGGTTTAAAAGGTTAATCACAGTATGCTTTTATTTATATGGAATCCTGGAAATTGCATTACTATTTCAGAGCTAGGTAGTTGTTGGGAGTTAAGAGACAGTGAGTAGGATTTAAGTATAAATGAGTAGCAGTAGTGATGGAACTATTGTATATTCTGATTTTACTCAGTAATTTGTCAAAATTCACACAACTGTACACCAAAAAAGGAAAAAGTTAATTTCACCACATGTAAAATTTTTAAAATCAATTTTTAAAAATCTAGTTGATAATGTTGGCCCTTCCACTATCTTGCTAAGTTATCTTGGACAGGATATATCCCCTCTTTCAGATTTAATTTTTTTACATATTATGTGAGAGTGTTGGTCTAAATTCTTCTCCAAGTTTAACAGTCAATTGAAAGTGTATCATGCAAATCCCTGTCTAATCCCTAAATAAGTTTGCCTGCACTCTACAATAGGAAGTTATTCAGCAGTTTATAGGATAGTGATCAGCCTAGTGGGGATTTACCATCATCGCCATCATTATCATTAATGTTGAGCTCTCTATGATGCCTAAATTTATCAGATAAATCCACTATTTCCAGACTATGAGACCCACCAAAGAACACAAAGAACTATATAACTGCAAATTGTTATTTCTGCACTAAACAAAGTTTGCAAAGAGAAATAAAACACTTAAAGGAACAAAACAAAACATACAATGAGTGTTTCACCCCCAAGAAAGAATATAGAATCTATGGAGATGCAACAACACTGAAAAAAATGATACTAATGATGCAGAGCTCTACTTTACACCTTGTCATTTGTGTATAAAATATAGGATATAACTGTATTGCCTGCAATTTTACCATTGTGGCGTCTGATCCTGTCAGACGTTGGAAGCTAAGCAGAGTTGGATCTGGTTAGTACTGGGATGGGAGACCACTTGGGAATACCAGATGTTGTAGGCTTGGCAGAAGGACTCAGCTACCTGCTCTGAAGAAACAATCAGCTGCTGCAAACCTTATGAATAGCAGAGAAGCACTAACAAGACTGTTTCACCTGTTGTATATAGGTTTGCTAAGAGTAGGACGCCTGCAGCAGTAGCCCTGTGACATCCGATCCCGTCAGATTTCGGAAGCTAAGCAGGGCCAGGCCTGGTTAGTACCTGGATGGGAGACCGTCTGGGAACACCAGAAGCTGTAGGCTTGGGAGAAGGACCTGGCAACCCTCTCCCAAAAATCAATCTGCCATTGAAAACCCCATGAACAGCAGAGAAGCACTGACAATAGTGTTTCCCCTGTTGTACAGAGGGTCGCTATGAGTCGGATACCGACTCAAGGGCACCTAACAACAACAACAAGAGTAGGACACCAACTCGATGGTACCTAACAACAACAATAACTGTCATTATGGTATAATTTGTTGTAAACCTTGTTTTTAGTTACAGATTATGGAATAGAGTTTCCACAGGGAACAAGATCTGTCCCTCCAGGAAATCAGCATTGGTCAAAATGGTATGTTTATTTCCAGGTCTCTGTCAGACCTGGTAGGCTGGAAAAAAAGGGAAAATTCCTTGAAAAATTAGGATCATAGTGATTCCATTTCAAATTATTTACTTTGGGACTCAGAATGGAATATTCTAAAGAATGGCAGCTTGGCATGCTAAATGTTTTGAACTAAAGAAGACTGGAAAAGGGTCAGAAACAAAGTCTGCCTGACCGTCTCCCATCCTCCCATCTCCTTCCCTTATTTCTCCCTCAAAGCAAGTTAAATTCAGAATTCCTTTTCTCCAAAACAGGCCATAGAAACTAGAACCCATCTTACCAAATGAAAGCCATAAAACCTGGAAAGATCACTCCCTCCCTTCTCCCTTGAAGACTTTCATGAAGAGACCCTACCACAGAGCACAGCATATTACATAGGCAGACCAAAAAGTACCTGAACAACTAGGCCTTGCTGGATTCCCCCCTGTAGTCTATTACCCTTAGATAACACCTTCTTGCCCAATTACATTTCTACAAAGTTAGCTGTTCATTCTTCATTGAACACTGAACCTAAGCAGAGAAACAGTTTTCCCTGGGTCTTTGTGTCTTCATTTCAGAAGCCTCCATTGTCATGTAAAACTTTGATTAAAATTGTTCTTCCCTTGTTAACCTGTCTTTTGTTATAGTGTTGGCTGTGACTCTTATGATGTGTGGTGAATAGCATGACTTTCCATCTCATATTACCCTAATATAAACCCTATGCAAAATTAATCCTTACAGTATTGCCTGTAATTTTGAAAGATTAAAGATAATCTAAATGTCCATCATTAAGAAACTGACTAAATGAACTATGATATAACATGATATAATACTAAAGCTAAATAAATGAATTAAAATTGTAGACATCAAAACTGATAATTCACTAAGAAATACTATGGAAAAACAAACATGCTTCCAAAATGATGTCTTTCTTTTTTAAGAAAACACACAACATTACATGTGGTCCATAGATGTATCTTGGAATTGTCTTGAAGGGTACATATTAAATTCACATAAAGATTGATTATGGGGAGAAGAGGAGGATACTTCCTTGAAAGCAAAAAAGCTGTTAGGGGAAATGTAGTCATGTATTGTTGTTGTTGTTGTTAGGTGCTGTCAAGTTGGTATCTGACTCATAGGGACCCTATGTACAAAACATGAAACATTATTGCCATGCTTCTCTGCTATTCACAGAGTTCTCAATGGATGATTGTTTTTTGGGAGTGGGTTGCCAGGTCCTTCTCCCAAGGCTATAGCATGTAGTGTTCCCAGGAGGTCTCCCATCTGGGTACTAAGCAGGTCCAACCCTGCTTAGCTTCTGATGGGATCAGACACCACAGTGGTATGGTTGTAGGCCATGTATTCTTAGCATAATTAAAAATTACTTTTTTTGCCAGGCACAGTGGCACACACCTGTAATCCCAGCGACTCAGAAGGCATTGATAGGCAGGAGGATGGCAAGTTCAAACCAGAGACAGTCTGCATTATTCAGTGAGACTATCTCAAAATAAAAAGTTAAAAAAAAAAAAAAAGGCGGGGGGGTTGGGGGTCCAGCTCAGTGGTACAGCAGTTGCAATGCTTGCAAGCATAAGGTTCTGGGTTCAACACCAAAGTATGGCAAAAAAAAAAAAAATTACTTTTCTAACTAAAGTTTCCAATGAAAGACACCAAAGAGACTTTTATTCACAAAGGCAATTTCCCAGGTCACTCATCCTAAAGGCATGTCACCTGGACAAACAATGTCAAAGGATGGAATGTTCATCTTCACCAAGAAAGGTTTTCTTCATTGTACAGCCTGTTGTGAGAATATTAATCTGAGAGACACATTTTAGGGATTAAGGGTTCATTCCACAAACTCTAAAGAAAGCACACAGCTCTGAAAGGATCTCTAACCTTAAATTTTCACATCTATTGAGCAAGTTCTCATTTCATTATTTAATTTCACTCCTGCTGGCCACCCCCATTACTCAAAGCCCATTCCTTCACCACGAAGAATTCCCAAACCAGAGTGACACATATTTATTTTAAATTTAGAGTGAATTAAAACTAATTTTGTTTTGAGAATCCCGTGACACTCTTTGGAGTAATTAGAAAGACCCTGCGGTGTCACAAAAGCAGAACTGGAAAAGCATGTGCTTGTGCTGTTGCCATGGGGACCTGCCTCCTGTGATAAGCCAGTTCTAGAGACAGCAGGAGAGAGGAGAGAAATTTCCAACAGGCTGCACATAGGGCAAGGCAGTGTCTGCAAAGCAAATAGCACCAGAGTGTCCCAAGTTTTACCTTCCCCTGTGTGTCCAGGCAGCATGGCATGTGAAGGAGAGAAAAAAAAATCTGCTCTGTTTGAGTTTATTCTGCTTAGATCCATTTTGCAGAATTAAATGAAGAGAAAAGGGAGCAGCTGGGAGGTGGAATTGCTTTCCTGGGTAGTTGTCCAGACCTGGTCACTACCTGACAGTGATTAGAATTCGGGGGTCTGGAGCTCTGCTTTTTCTGACTTTAAGAGCTTCACCCCCTATATGGAGGTGTATTATGTTTCTCCATTTTAATTTTAGCATCTACACCTCAGCAATTTGCATTTAAATGTGTTGTCAGAGAACTTCCAGAAATTTAATAGGAAGACCGATTTGCATTTTAATATGCTGCTAAAGAATTTCAAAATATCTTTTTTTAGTGTGAATACATATTACCAAAGGAATGGCCACCACTAAAGAAATTTTAATTACCTGAGTACAATTTAAACAGCTAGCTCTCAGAAGCACTGTGGCTTTGTTGGACTTTGCTGGAAGTTCCTTGTAAAACAGAAAGTCCAAAAAGAAAAAGGAAAGCTTCTGATGTAGGAGGACTTAAAGATAGAATTGATACTTTAGATAAAGAAATCCAGGCAGACAAGTACATGAGGGCACTGGGTTTGGACAGGTGACTTATATTAAAGGGAAAGACTCTCGAGGAAGAAATAGGAAGGTGGAACTTTCTTTGCTGATTCTTGCAAACACTCCACTCCACCCTTTTTATGTGCTGGAATTTGAAGGCAGAGGCAGGTAGGGTCCCTACAACACGTAGAATGAATATTACTGCCCACATTTCTTATTTCAAATTTTGTAAGAGTAATCATGACCCTGAATGAACACTTCAGTTTGGGGGGATTTTGGACAAATATTGATTAGATTATAACTTTACATTCAGAATAATTCAAAAAATATATATATCTTACTCCCTCTGCTTCCTCGACCTCAGTGATTCCAGGTTGCCATGCCTTAGGATGCCATTCCAAGCACTCTTAAATCTACCCCCTAGCTACTTTTCTACTACTACTTATCCCACTCACCATAACTGCTAATCTGAGCAAAATTCCTTATTTCTACACACTTTGGCTCACTGAAGACTTTCTGCCATGGATGCCACACAATCTAAGCTGTGTTAGAGGAGGAGAAGGAGGGAGAGAAGAAAAGAACACAGGAGGAAGAAGAGAGGATGAGAAAGACAAGGAGAAAGAGAAAAGGAAAAGAAGAAAATTTTCAAAAATTCTCTCTTGAAAATCTTTTAATCTTCTCCTTTAAAGGCCCATATAATTTTTATCCCAATTGTTACTATGTAAAAATAAATATAACATAAAGTTTACCATCTTAAAAAATTTAAGTGTACAATTCTGTAGTATTAAATATATTCATAATGTTATCCAACCATCATCACTATGCATCTCTATAATTCTTTTCATCTTATAAAATTGAAATTCAATGCTCATTAAATAATAACTTGCCACCTCACTCCAGCCCCGGGCAACTACCATTCTCTGTGTCTATGATTAAGACCACTCTTAGTACTTCATATAAGTGGAATCATAAAGAAGTCTTTTTGTGACTGGCTTCTTTTACCCAGTATAATTTCCTTAAGATTCACCCATGTTATAATATATTTCAGAGTTCTTTCCTTTTTAAAGCTAGTATTCTTTTGTATTTATATAACACATTGTCCACTCATCTGTCAAAGGACACTTGGTTTGCTTCCATGTTTTAACTATTGTGAATAAAACTGTTATGAACATGGATGTGCAAATATATTTTTGAGACTTTTTTATCCTTTTTCTTACATACTTAGAGGTGCAAACTGTTGGATGATATCAAAATTCCATTTTTAGTTTTTTGATGAACTGCCATATAGTTTTCTACAGTGGCTGTACCGGTTTACATTTCCACCAACAGTACACAAGGATTCTAATATCTCCCCATTCTCATCAAAATTTATTATTTTCTGTGTTTTTATAGTAGCCATCCTAATGGGTGTGAGGTAGTATAGTTTTGGTTTGTGTTTCCCTAATAGTGATGCTGAACACCTTATCCTGTAGTTGTGGGTCATTTGTATATATTCTTTGGAGATATATCTATTCAAGTCCTTTGCTCATATTTTAATTAGGTTGTTTGTTTTGTTGTTGAGTTTTAGGAGTTCTCTATACATCCTGGATATGAATCTCTTTTCAGATACATGACTTTCAAATAATTTTGCCTGCCAAAAACTGTTGATAGTCTTTTTATGCACAAATTCTTAAAGTTTCTATGAAGTCTTAATTTCAACTTTTTCCTTTTGCTGCCCATGCCTTTAGTATCATGTATTAAAAATCTTTGCCAAATCCAGAATTATAAAATTTTACCCTGTTTTCTTCTAAGATTATTATGTTTTGTGGTCTTATAATTAGGCCTTTATGCCATGTTAATTTTTGTAAATGGTGTTAGGTAAGAGCCCCACATCATTCTCTGCCATGCAGATATCCAGTTTTCCTAAAACAATTTGTTGAAAAGATTGTCCTTTCCCCCAGTAAATGGTTTTGGCAAACTTGCCAATCACTTGATCATATATATGAAGGTTTACTTCTGGCTTCTGTACTCTATTCTACTGACCCACATGTCTGTCTTCATGCTAACACCACAATATGGATTTCTTCAGATTTGCATTTTTTTCTTTTCGGTACTACTGGGGAATTGAATCCATGGCCTCATGCATGCACTCAGCCACTGATCTGGACCGTCAGCCCATTTTTTACTTTGTATTTTGAGATTTTGCAGATTACTTTGTATTTTGCAGATTACTTTGTATTTTGCAGATTACTTTGGCCTAAAAGTTGTGATCCTCCTGTCTCTGCCTCCTAAATTGCTGGGATTAAAGGCATGTGCCACCGGGCCAGCTTTTGGGATTTCTTTAGTTTTGTAGTAAGTTTTCAAATCAGGACATGTGAATACTCTAGCTCTGTTCTTATTTTTCAAGGTTGTTTTGGCTTTTTAGGTGTCCCTTGAGATTCCATATAAATTTTAGAATAGATTTTTTTTTTTGCAAAGAAAATGATTGGGATTTTGATAGGAATTGCATTGAATCTGTAGATCACTTTGAATAATATGAATATCTTAACACTATATTAAGTCTCCCAATAGGTGGGCATGTATGTTTTAATTTATTTACATCTCCTCTAAATTCTTTGAGCAGTGTTTTGTAGTTTTTATTATACAAGATTTTCATATTCTTGGTTAATTCTTAAGTTTCTTTTGATGTTACTGTAAATGGAATTGTTTTTGTAAATCCCATTTCAGATTGTTCAGTATTTGCAAACATAGAAATGCAAATGATTTTTGTGTTGACTTTGTATCTGTGCTACCTTGTTGAATTCATTTATTAGTTGTAACAGTTCTTCTGAAGTCTTTAGGGCTTTATACTTATGAGATCATATTATCTACAGAAAGAAATAATTTAACTTCTTTTTCTTTTCTATTTTTTGTTGTTACTATTATTGCTTTTGTTGTTATTTTGGTTTTTGTTTCCTTCACTAACTACTCTGGCTAGAATTTCTAGTACTATGCAGAACAAACCTGCTAAAAGCAAGAATCCTTGACTTGTTCCTGATCTAACAGGAGAAACTTCCAGTCTTTTACCACTGAGTATGATATTATTCACTATGAGTTTTTGATATATGGCTTCATTGTGTTGAGATAGTTTTCTTCTAATCTTAGCTTATTGAAAGTTTATACATGAAAGAGTATTGAATTTTGTCAAGATATTTTTTTTGTTTTTTTTTTGGCATTAATTGAGATGATTGTGTGGGTATTTTCCCCTTCATTCTATAAACATATTGTTGTATGCCTTCGAGTCAGTATCCAACTCACAGCGACCCTCATAGGGTTAATGGCTGACTGTTTCGGGATTGCATTGGGAGTGGATTGCCAGGTCCTTCTCCCATTTTTGGGATGCTGGGAATTGAACTCAGGACCTCAGAGACTGCAGCGCAGCGCTCTACCAACTGAGCTAAATCCCAGCTTTATTAACATATTACATTGATCAATTTTCATATATTAAAAGAACCTTGTGTTTCACAAATACATCCCACTTGGCCATGGTGTATAATCCTTTTAAAATGATGCTGAATTTAGTTTGTTAATATTTTATTGGGGATAAGGGATATTGATATGTAATGTCTATAGACCTACCATTTCAGTATCCAATCTTGTCATATCTCAGAAGCTAAGCAGTTTGGGGCCTAGTTGGTACTTAGATAGGAGACCGCCTGGGAATACCATGTACTGTAGTCTTAGGAGAAGGACCTGGAAACCCACTCCCAAAACAATCAGCCATTGAAAACCCTATGAATACCAGAGAAGCACTGACAATAATGCCAGCATGGCACAGTGTTGGGTAGTGTTTTGTCTGTTGTACATAGGGTTGCTATGAGTTGGACCCTACTTGATAGCACCTAACACAACAATTGGTATGAAATTCCTTGCAATATTTTTGTCTGGCTTTGGTATCGAGGTAATACTGGCTTTATAGAGGGAGTTAAGAAATTTTTCCTCTTGCTTAATTTTTTGGAAAATTTTGAGAAGGAATTACGTTAGTTCTTCTTTAAATATATGGTAAAATTCATCAGTGAAGTCATTAGGTCCAGGCATCTTCTTTCTTGGGAGATTTTTGGTTGATTACTGGTTCAATTCCTTTCCTAGATATAGGTCTATTCAGATTTTCTATGATTTAGTCTTGGTAGGTTTTACATTTCTAAGAATTTGTCCCTTGCATCTAGGTTATTTAACCATGGTCTTATAATTCCTGTTAGTACTCTCGTATTATTTTTGTTTCTATACAATCAGGAGTAATAACCTAATAACTCCATTTTCATTTCTGATTTGAACAGTTTGAATCTTTTTGTTTGTTTGTTTTGTTTTATTTTGGGGTTTGGGTTTTTTGAGTTTTGTCTTTGTTATTTATTTACTTATTGCCTTGGTCCATCTAGCTAAAAGGCTGTTCAGTTTCATCATTGTTTCAAAAAACCAAACTTCTGGTTTCATTGATTTGCTCTGTTTTCTATCCTATGTTTTATTTATCTCTTCTCTAATGTTTCTTATTTTTTGCATTGTGCTCCCTTGGAGTTAGTATATTCTTCTTTCTCTGATTCTTTTACTTATAAAGTTAGGCTGATTTTATTTCTTTCATATCTTATTTTATCTTTCTTTTTTTAATATAAGTGGTTATAGCTATAAATTTCTTTTCACTGTATCACATAAGTCTTATATGTTTTTATTAATGTCAAGAAATGTACCAGTCAGGGCTGTATACTTTTACCATAGTCTTCAATCTCTGTGCCCAGCAAATAATCTGAGAAGCTGGATATTATGAAGAACATGGCATCAAGATTGGAAGACTCGTTAACAGTCTTCTGCGTTATGCAGATGACACAACTCTGCTTGCTGAAAGTGAGGAGAATTTGAAACATTTACTGATGAAGATCAAAGAACACAGCCTTCAGTATGGATTACAACTCAACATTAACAAAACAAAAATCCTTACAACTGCCTCAGTACACAACTTGTGATAAATGGAGAAAAGAGTGAGCTTGTCAAAGATTTTGCTTTACTTAGTTCTTCAATCACTACTCATGGAAGCAGCACTCAAGAAATCAAAAGATGTATTGCATTGGAAAAAGTTGTTGCAAAAGATCTCTTTAAAGTGTTGAAAAGTAAGTATGTCACTTTGAAGATGAAGGTGCACCTGACTTATGCCATGGTATTTTCAGTTACATCATATGTTGTAAAAGCTCGACACTGAATAAAGGAGATGGGAAAAGAATTGATGCTTTTGGATTATATTGCTGGAGATGAATACTGAATGTACTATGAACTGCCAAAATCCACAGATCTCTCCTCGAAGAAGTACAACCAGAGTATTCCTTGGAAGCAAGGATGGCTCGACTGCATCTTGCATATTTTGAACATTCTGTCAGGAGTGACTAATTCCTGGATAAGGATATCATGTTTGGGAGAGTGGCAGGTCAATGAAAAAAAGGAAGACCTTCAACTAGATGGATCATCACAGTGTCTGCAATAATGGGCTTAAACGTAAAGATTATTTTCCTGGCAGAGAATTGGAGAGTGTTTTATTCTGTTGTACATAGATAGGGTCACTATGAGTCAGACTCAGTTTGAGACACAACCTAACATCAACAAGCTTTTCTAATTTCCACTTTGATTTCTCCTTTGATCCAATAGTTATTTAACTTCCACAAATTTGTGATTTTCCTGTTTACTTTGGTGATTGCTTTCTAGTTTCATCCTGTGTTAGTCAGAGAAGATATTTCATGAAATATCTATTTTTAAAAATCTATTGAGACTTAACGTGAGGCATAATCTATGGTAATCCTGGAGAATACACATTGTGCTCTTGAGAATATTATGTATGCTGTTGTTCTTGAGCAGAATGTTCTATGTGTTCATTAGATCTAGTTGGTACAGTGTGTTGTTTAGCTCCTCTACTTTCTTACTTATATCTGGTTGTCCTAGTATTGAAAATGACATACTGAAGTTTCCAACTATGGTTGTAAAACTACTTCTCCTTGTAATTCTGTCAGTTTTTGCTTATATGTTCATGTTCTATTAGTAAATGGGTATATGTTTATCATTGTTATATCTTCTGAATGTATCAAAGCTTTTAGTAACATATAATGTCCTTCATTGTCTCTTGTGAATTTTTTTGATTCAAAGTCTATTTTTTCTGATATTAGTAAAACCACCAGTGAAATCTTTTGGTTACTATCACATGGGATATATTTTTACATTCTCTTTAGATCTATGAATGAGTCTTTTGTAGAAAGCATATAATTGGATCATGTGTTTTTATCAATTCTACTAACATGACTTTCAACTACACAATTTAAACCATTCACAGTTAAAGTGATTACTGATAAGAAAAGGTGTCCTGCTGTCATTTTGCATTTGTTTTTTTCTATGCCTTAGAGATTTTATTCCTCATTTCCTGCATTAATGATGTGATTTATCATTTGTTGATTTTTTCCCAGTGAAATGTCTAAATTCCTTTATCATTTCCTCTTATGCATATTCTATAACTATTTTCTTTGTGGTTATCATGGGAATTGCATTTAATTTCTCAAAATTTTAACAATCTAACTTAAATTAATCCCAGCTTAAATTCAATAAAATATAACAATTCTACTTCTTTACTACTTTGTCCCTATCCTTTCCATTTGTTGATATCACAAATTATATCCATTTACACTGCTCTCAGAAATATAATATTACTTTTAAATCCATTAATCTTTTAAATTATATAGAAAACAAAATGTGGGGTTATAAACCAAAATTAGAATAGTATTAGCTTTAGACTAAATTTTTAAATATATTATTCTCTTAAATAATGTAGAAAACAGAGTTATAAATTATTATACCAATATTAACTGTCATTATTCAAATATTTACCTTTATTTAGATTTTAATTTTTTCATATGGTTACGTTTTGTGTCTTTTCACTTCACTGTGCAGACTCCCCTTGAACACTTCTTGCAGAAAGAATCCATGTGTGTGTGTTAAGTGTTGTCATGTCAGGTTGGACTCATAGCAACCCTATGTACAACAGAGTGAAATACTCCCTGACATTGTGCCATGTTCTGCACTATGGCAGTGTTTGTCTACTATTCATAGGATTTTCAATGTTGATTGCTTCAGGAATGTTTCAAAATTGTTTCAAAAGTGGGCTGTCAAGTGCTTCTCCCATTTTTTGCAGTGCTGGGATTGAATCTAGGGCCTCAGAGCACACAGACCAATCACTGAAGATCTAGTGATGACAAACTCCCTTAGCTTTTGTTTATCTGGGAATATTATAATTTCTCTCTCACTTTTGAAAGTAGATAGTTTTCAGTTGATAGATTTTGTTTTGTTTTGTTTTCTTGCCTTTTTTCTTTTAACACTTTGAATATATTGGTCCATTGCCTTCTGGCATCCAAAGTTTCTGGTGAAAAATATGCCAATATTCTTATTGAGAGGGGCTGGGATTTAGCTCAGTTGGTAGAGTGCTGCTCTGCAATCTCTGAGGTCGATTCCCAGCACCACAAAAATGGGAGAAGGACGAGGCAATCCACTCCTGAGGCTATCTCAAAACAATCAGCCATTGTAAACCCTATGAGGGTTGCTTTGAGTCTGATACAATGCCATGACACCTAACAACAATTCTTATTGAGAATCTGTTGTCTGTGATGAACAGCTTCTCCTTTACTGCTTTTAAAATTTTTTGTCTTTGTTTGGTTATAATATGGCTTGGTATTTTTTTAAGTTCATCTTACTTAAAGTATATTAAGATTCTTAGATATATAAATTCATGTCCTTCATCAAATTTGGAAAGTTTAGCTATTATTTCTTTAATATTCTTTCTACCCCTTTTTGTACTTACTTTCCTTCTAAGACTCCCACATTTCATGTAAGACTGCTTAATGATATCCAACAGGCTTGGTTCACTTTTTTTTCAGTACTAGATATTGGACCTGGGGCCTTGTGCACGCTAGGAATGTGCTCTACCTCTGAGCCACATCACACTTTCTTCTTGTACAAAGTCTTGCTAAATTGCCCAGACTGACCTCAAATTTAGAATTCTCTTCCCTTGACCTCCCAAGTAACTGGGATTAGAGGCACCCATGATGGCTGGATGTTTACTCTTTTTCAAACTTTTTGTTTTTTTCCTCAGACTTGTTTATTTCCATTGTTCTATCTTCAACTTTAATGATTCTTCTGACTGTTCTTTTTTCCTTGGAGTTCCTCTAGTGATTTTTTTTTTTTTTTTTTTTTTTTTTTTTTTTTTTTTTTTTTTTTTTTTTTTTTTTTTTTTTTTTTTTTTTTACTATTGTACTTCTCAACTCAAGAATTTCTTTTTGGTTTCTTTTAGGTTTTCTATGTCTTTATTGATATTTCCATTTTACTCTATATTATTTTCCTGACTTTCTAAACATCTTCAGCTCTTAGTATCTTTATGACAGTAATGTTAAAGACTTCATTTAATAGATATGCCATGAAGTCTTTTTTTGCAAGAGTTTCTATAGAATCTTTTTTTTTCCTTTGAATATATCATACTTCCCTATTTCTTTGGATGCCATGTGATTATTTGTTGGAGAAGTGCATACTGAAATAAAGAATGTGGTAACTCTGGAAATCATATTCTCTCTCTTCCCTAGGATTTACTGGGGTTTTTCCTTTTTATTCTTTATTTTGCTTTATTTTGATCATGGTATGCCAAAGATAAGCATGAGATATAAACCTAAGGTCTTCTCAGAACTTTTCTGAACCTGTACCACCCCTAACATGTATAGTTACTTCCTAACTTTCTCTATGTACATGGTTACTTTTGACTATTCTAATCTTAGATGTCTAGATCCCAAAAGGGAAAAAAATGACTGGAGGAAAAAAAAGATAGGACTCCATCCCTTTAAATTCCCTAGAAGTCACTTCAGCTGAAAGGGGAAGAACATGCAACAATAGATAATTGCTGCCTGCCTCTTTATTTGCAACTCTAAATTTATGAGCAGCAATCAGCTACCAAAGCGCAGACCTCTAGTATGTGGAGAACAGTGTGCTTTTTACCCACCCTGGCTCCTGCAGGTTACATACAAACTATTGCTGTATTACAAGCATAGTGTCTTCCACAGAGCTGAGGTTGAGGAATGGGTAGCTATTACTATGCTAAAAAGTGAAATACACTAGAATTTACTATATAAAACTTTCCTCTGGAACTTGCAAACATTCAATAGACTCCAGAGTTCCAAAACCATTATAACAGATTCTGCCACTGCAATTGCTTAGGAGGGGAATTAGATTCCTGGTGGTTACTACTCCAGTATAACCCCAGAATCTCTCTGCTCATGTGGTTTTAAATAACTAGTATCTCCTTTTATTGAAATTAATTCTTTTCAAAGCCTCCACATGAATTTATTTTGCAAATGATGCTTTTTTATAAAGAGATATCTTGTGGAAAGCAGAAAACTAAAAACTCAAAGACATGTCAGATCAAATTGGTCATTCTAGACTTGTCACTTGAGGGAAAGAATACCTTTTAACTTGACCAACTGCCTATTAATTTTGTTTCCTTCATTGATTATGTCATCCTTTGCAGCAACCTTGTACAAAGAATCAAGGATATTTGGGGAAGAATGTGTTGACCCTGAAATATAATTTACCAAGAAAGAAAGTAAGATAAAAACAGATACAGGTACACCTTTGGAGTGAAAACCCAAAGTGTTGCCCACTCATTTGCTCAATTAATAGTTGTCGTATGCCTTCTGCTTACCAGGAAGAAGAGCTTCATGTATCAAGGGTGATAAGACAGAGCAAAACTGAGAGCAGTTAGCTTTATAAAGTGCTTCCCATTGTGCTGTATATTTCCCTAATTGCCTTTCATTTATTAACTTAATCCTCAAAGTAACCTTCTTAAGTCAGAACAATTATTACCCACAGTTAATAGCCACGGAAGTTGAGAGGAAAAGTTAAAGAAGGTGTTCAATGTCATTCTGCTCATATGTAGTGGGGCGTACGTCCAAACTCTGATCTGGAGTCCACACTTTCACCACTTTCACCACTACACTACTCCTATCTATCTTCTGTGAGGATCCACCTTCTTTAGAAAATACTTAGATATTTCTTGGGAGTGGTCATAGAGTTTCCTGATTCATCTGTATTTTCCTCCCATTTCATCTTGTTTAAGATCATTATGTGTAAAGTAGGTATATCAAGAAACACAAATATGTGAATTAAAATGTTTTGGGTGAAATTCATATTTAATAACCAGATGAATTAAAATGTCTTTGTCATAGAACAGAACATATAAGTCAGCAAAGAGGTAAATAAAGATCCATTTCCATGAATTTTTCCCAAAGACAAGAACAATGTCTAACTTCGGGCTGTTGCAGAAAAACAACAAACAGAAACCTTGTCTGTTAAGTTAGTCTGTTAAGTCTGTACTTGGAGCATTTTGCCTATTAAGCATGACACAGAAGCTGGAATTTTACACACTGGAAGGGCAATTACAACAAACTCATTTGTGTGTTACAGATTTTTCCTGAAGAAGGAAAACGACATACTAAGTGTGGAAGCTTTGATGTGCTTCTATTTAGAGGAAAAAAAGAACAAAAGCAAAACAAAACTGTATTATATTCTCAGGTTTTTGAGGTGATTTTGCTGGAGTTTTTCTTGTTCCTGCTGTGATCTGGTGGTGCTGGGGATAGAACCTAGGACTTTGCCCATGATTTGCAAGTTCTTTACCACTGAGCTACACACCAAACCCAACTGTGCTAATGGTGATAGAACAATACTCAAACGAATTATTAAAAAAACTTCAGGAAACTGCCAACTTTATAAATATTTTTACAACTCTTTTTGATGCCCCCATCTCCCGGGGCAGGGAGGGTGTTTTGGTGTCACCCTCTGCTCCCTTCTGCGACATTCTAGGCTCTCCTTGGCTATGATTGCCCACACACCTCAAAAGGCAACTCAGCTGGCAAAGAAAGGATGAGAAGAAGTCTAATTAAGGCATCCATCTGAGACTTTCAGGGACCCTACACAGGTGAAGAGAAGTAAGGCAGTGACAAAAGAAGATTGAAAACATTGGACATACACATATAGTATCTGCCACTCATTGAAGGCAAACCAATGGAAAAGTCTGTTTCACAATCCCAGGAACATATCTTAATTCTGGTTTTGTTTTTAGTAATGTTTATATCTTCTGACCACACAAATGAACCTGATTCTTAATCTGAACTATTGGAGTTTCTCTTTTCATATCTAAGGCACTTTTAAAAACAATTTTATCATTTTTTGTTCTGTAGAAGAAAAAATTGAAGCATTGGTATCAGACACATCTACCTTGAATCCTAGTCCTATCTGTGCGTGTAGTTGGCAAGACACTTAACATTTCTGAGCCTGCTTCCTCTGTGAGACAATACAGATAATAATAATCATAGAGCAGAGATACTGCAAAAACTAGAATTGGTGTATTGAATCACAATGTCAAATATATCTTGGCAATTTAATAAATAGTAGCTATTATAATGATATATAGTTGCTTGCAGTTGTAGCCCTGTGGCATCCGATCCGATCAGATAAGCAGGGTTGGGCCTGGTTAGTACTTGGATGGGAGACTGCCTGGGAACACCAGGTACTGTAAGCTTGGGAGACGGACCTGGCAACCCACTCCCAAAAATCAATCCGCCATTGAAAACCCTATGAACAGCAGAGAAGCACTGACAATAGTGTTTCCCCTGTTGTATAGAGGGTTGCTATGAGTCGGATACCGACTCAATGGCACCTAACAACAACAACATTATATAGTGGCTCATTATTTTAACCATACACATATTACTGAGTCTTCTGAAAACCAAGCACTGTTTCAGGCACAGAAGATAGAGCCAATGTCACAGATCCCTAGTCCTCTTGGACACTAGTCTTTAAAACTGTTGGTATTTGAGTTTAATAGAATCAAAGGGCAACAGTTTGTTTCCAGATCACAGATTGTCTATTTAATTTCACTGTTTCCTAACAAAGTGCTAAATGATATTATATTATCCCCACATCTGTCATCAAATAATATTAAATAAAGTAATAGCATAGTAATTCTTCTTCTGAATAGAAAAAGTCTTGCGAACAGAGGAAAATGAAACTGTCCATGAAAAACAGGTTATTATTTTACTGTGCAGTGGTTGCTATTGTTGATACTTGTTGTTATTTTTTAACCATCTTACCTGCTGATGGTTACACTAATAATGTTATGCAATGATAATGTCCTTCTGCTTTGAAAAAACAAAGTAAATAGATATTTGTGACACCTGTACCATTCTTATAAGTGGAGAAGTATCTCCCTACACCTCTTGACTTGATATGGCTATAGAACCAAAGCTTTTTCTTGTCATGGAAAAGTATAACACAACTCAATTTGCTATGGTTTTATTCTATAGTGCATACATCAGTTGCTAAGAGGGGAATTATATGTCTCTGGTAAGGTTTTAAAAAACAAGAGTTTGAATGCACAAATTCTGAAAGTAATTTTCCCTCATTTCTCTTGCACTGATCTTATTATAACTGAATTTTATGAAGTTTTACTTAGCAAAGATATACCTTAAATTATTTCATAAATTTAGGGCTAAATATTACATGTATGTAAATTTTGAGTAGACTAAACTTTTAAGTAATAAGGGAAGGTTTGATAGTCATTCTGTTGTTTTAAATAAACAAAACCACACCATTTTACTGATTTTACATAAACCCAGATTTATATACAGATTAACATTCAAAATTATCGCATTTTTGAAACTACAAACTAAAAAAATAATTAAATGTGCCTGTCCTTGAATTATAGCATTCTGTGTGATTTCTATTTTCATCTGTATGCCATTGTGTATTTTCAAGGATCATATTCCAAAAATGAGTACTCATAATTGTTATTATAAAAATATTATAAAATAAAGTAATATAATACATGGCACACATTTATTTTCCTAAATTGATTTAATTTAATGTAATTTCATATAAATTTTTCAAATAAGTGAGGAGCCTTAAGTTAGGCTCAGAAATAAAGTTTGTGTTACAGACTAAATATGTGTATCCATTCAAAATCATTGAATTTTGAGTTGAAGTTCTAACCTTCAGTGTGATGGTATTAGGAAGTGGGGTTTGGGGGACGTGCTTTGGTTGAAGTTACATTGGTAAAGACCTCATGATGGGATCAGTGCCCTTACAAAGAATAGGAAAAGCAACCAGTTTTCTCTCCCTGTGTGTGAGGACATAGTGAAAAGGTAGCTGGATGCAAACAACGAAGAGATCTCTCATGTAGAACCCAACCATGCTAGCACTCTAATCTTGGATTTTCCAATATCCAGAACTGCGAGAAATAAATGTTTATTGTTTAAGCCACCCAGTGGATGGTATTTTGTAATAAAAGTACAAGCTAAGAGAAAAAGGAACCATTGGTCTGAACCATTTTCCCAAACTGTAGTCGTCTGTAGAATAATTTCACGATTTCTGCCCAAATTTCTACACAAGCTTTATCACATATATTATAAATCTTACAATTTCATTTCAAAAGATTCATTAAAAATTAAACTTCATATCCCAATCCTACATGGAAAATGACCACAATTAGCTATGAATAGAAGAAAAGAATAAACATTTATATAATTAACATAATATTAAATTCCAGGCAGATATCATTTTCTCTTCAAAGATTCTAATTCTAAAGTTAGTTCATTAAAAAATGGAAGATTATTACCAGGAGTTAGAGAGGCTAAACATAATTAAGCATCAAACTGAGTTTCTCTTTATAATAATTAAAAATACTGAAGAAGAATCACAAAGGGACTTATGAAAATACGAATCTGCATTATTTGATTTTGATTCCTCTGTTGCTCAAAAATAACACCTATACAATCAGGTCTTTATACTTTGGGAACAATTGCTTTAAACCTGCTGGGGTAAATGGAGTACTGTCCACCTCTAAAAAATCCAGGATTGGAGAGTTCACAATTCCACTGATAATTCATTACTATGATTACTAACATCACCATACATCCTGGTTCACCACTGAAAGACCAACTTTACATATGCTGTCCAAGCATAATCGTTAATAAAACCCTTCTTCACACTCATATCAGTCTTGACTTGGGACAATCCAATATAGGCACCAGGATGACCGTTCCTCCACACCTCACATTTTGAGTACCTACTCTGGATCTGAGTCTGTGATAATGACTAGAAGTAGAAAGGTGAGTAAGACAGTTCCTAGCCCTGAAAGAACAAATGACCAGGGCAATTTGTTGTTATTGTTGTTTGTTGCTATCAAGTTGAGTCTGATTCATAGTGACCCTGTATACAACAGAGGAAACACTACCTGAAAATGTGCCAGGCCCAGCACTATTATCAGTGCTTTTCTGCTATTCATAGGGTTTCCAGTGGCTGACTATTTGGGGAGTGGTTTGTAGGATCCTTCTCCCAAGCGTATAGCACATGGTACACCCAGGTGGTCTCCCATTTAAGTACTAACCAGGCCTGGCCTTGCTCAGCTTCTGTGATCTGATGGGATCAGATGCCACAGTGGTACTGCTACAGGACTAGGGCAAAAGAAATCACTTAATGACAAAACTAAGTGATAACGTCACACAGAGGTCTGTATAATGTGTTGTTGGGATCACAGGGAAGGAGGACCACCATGAATCCGAGTAGGACTATAGATTTATAAGCAGAATGACAAGAAGAGTCACTTATCTGTGATGTAGACTGATGCATTGTCTCCACAGAGCCAGGCAGGTGCTTCCCTTTGAAGACAACGTTTTGCTGTGTGTTCATGAGTGCTCGGAGAACTGGCACGGTAAAGATTAAAATAAGAACAGAGTTTTCTATTCCTACTTCTTTGGTGGCTATAAAGCATAGGAATGTTGTTGTTGTTAAGTGCCCTCGAGTCAGTATCCGACTCATAGCGACCCTACATACAATAGGTGAAACACTATTATGAGTGCTTCTCTGCTAGTCATCAGGTTTTCAATGGTGGATTGATTTTGGGAGTGGGTTGCCAGTTCTTTCTCCCAAGCCTATAGTATCTGGTGTTCCCAGGTGGTCTCCCATCCAAGTACTAACCAGGCCCGACCCTGCTTAGTTTCTGAGATCTGATGGGATAGGATGCCACAGGGCTATGGCTACAGACATAAAGCATTGGAATATCTGTCCTATATTGTGAATTATTTAATGTGTAGAAACAGATGAAAATGTTTGCAAGCCGGGATATTGTCCATAATATGCTAGTTTTACAACATAAACTTACCCTATCTATAGGTACAATTTTTATGTTTTAATGTGTCAGTTAAAATAAGTTTACTTAAAAGTGTAAATCAGGCCATGTGACTTCCTTGCTTAAAATTCTTCACTGGTTGATTATTGTTCAAACAATAAAATCCAGGATCCTTTTCACAGTCCATGCATTCTGCCCTTACTCTGTAGCCTCATCTCCTGCTAATCTCATCCTGGCTCACTAAGGTTTGGCCATCGTCTAATATGCCAAGTTCTTTCCCACATGAGCTCCTATCTTTATTTTTGCTGTTCCCTCTGCCTGGAGCATTTCCTTCATCATTTTGAAAGCCTGCCTTTCTATCGTGTTTCAGGTCTCATCTAAAATATCACCTGCTTAGATAGGCCTTTCTTGATCATCCATTCCTATCTACTTCAGCCAGCTTTTTAAATTTATCATCTATAGCATTGACCACGCAGGAAGGCTGTGTCTTGCTTGCTGTAGTCTTTCTCATGAATTGGGGTGGGAGGACAAGGTTGTAGCGTTCCCTTTATCTAGTATGGTAAGTGGTAACAAACAAGTATTTAATAAAAACTTGTTAAATTGATTAAAAGAAAAAAAGGAGAAAATCAAAGTAATCATTAAAATAAAAAAAACAGGAGGGAAGGACTGAAGTGTGGGTTTCTAAGCATGTGGGTGCCTGCTGAGGTTGGGAGAAGGCCAACTGGTAGGAGCCTCACTGTAAAGATTAAAGAAGGAAACTATTTGTTCCCTCAGCAGTACTTGCCAAGGATTGTAAAAAGCCTGGATATGCAGTGCAAGTGGGAGGTAATTTTACACTTTGAATATCCATTTCCAGATTACACAAAGGATATCTCAGGTGACCTTGAAAAAGCTATTTAGGTAAGTGTCTGTGTTACTTAAATGAACCATCTCTATGGAGAGAAGTGATGAGGCTTGGTAACTTACATTTGTAACAACACTTTGAAATCTCTGGATGAAAGAACTGCTGCAGAGAGGTACAGAAGGCCAGGATAAAGTCAGGTCAAATTCCAACCCTTTGTAGAAGCAGGGAGGAAGCAGGCAGACTGGAGGACACTTGAGGGACGCCTCTATCACATTATTTTTCAAATTAATCTTCTAAGAGAAACCCCTATGTTCCTTACATAGGGTGCTTTAATCACATGTATGAGTTATTACTCTAGTAATTATTTTCCTTTAACATAGCTCTCCTAAATTCCCAACTTGATGTAAAGGGAATCTTTTGGGGATTTTCCTGTGAGGTTTCTGCTCTACAACTCTTCCTTTGGTTTAATTTTTACCCTATATCAGTAATATATTCAGTTCCTCAGCTTGACAGCTTCTGTTGCTGAGTTAATTGAGACCCAAATGGGGTCATTTAATCAATTCTAGACAGATATTTACATGTTACAGTAAGATATTAGAGTAGGCTCAGGAAGAAGAAAAGAGAAAATTATAAAAAAGCTGCCACTCTATGAGTTAATTATCTCCATTTATAAAAATGGTATTAATAGTTACTTAGGAGATAATGCCAATAGAATAAAATTTTTTCTTAGGATAATGATCTCTTTCAGCAAGATAAATACAGACTCAATGATAAGACCTTAATTGTAAAATTGTCAAGGCGAAAACCAAGCTTACAAAAAGAAAAAGAAAGAAAAAGAAAAAAGAAACAGCCTTTCAACCACCTTTTCAACATGCTGCACCAATTATACACTTCCAATTGTGCCCAAATGACCATATAATTTCCTTTATGTTTTATTTGACCATAATTTTGTTTCCTCTGGGAAGAGACCAATAAATAATTTTATTGCTTGCTCTTGGAAAAAGTAGGAACAATTTATTTGCCCTATTGTGCCTTGCCATTTATTAAAAAGTATTGAGTTCCTTGTCCCTTTCAATGGGTTTAGGTATGAAATTTGTCCTGAGGAACTGCTGCTTCAGGAGGCTGTAGCTCTTGGTATTCTTTCAGTTTTCATCAAATCTTCCAGGGTTTTTCATGAACAGCTTCACTCCTGAAATCTCTTCTTCCCCTGGTAGCCACTCAGAGGCCATGCACAGTTGAGGTCAAGTCCTACTTTCTATCAGTGAGTATGCACTAGCTCATTATTCACTGTGTTCTACATCCATAATCCTAGTCATGTGAATGCTCCACATGGAGCTACAGGAGAACATGTCCACAAACAGCCTTGGCATACAGAATTGTTTCTAGTCTACTCATATGTGAATGTAGAGAGGAAAATCAATCCATAAGTTTCCTCAGCTTTACATCTCATCATCCTGGCTGAAAAGATGGAATGCAAAGTCCCTAGGGGTTGATTTGTAAGTTTTTGTCCCATTTTCTTGATGACATCCTATTAAACTTTATGACATGATGGAAAACAGTTGAGCCATTAAATTGCTATAAGCAGGGCATCTTGAACAGCAAATGAAGTACTATAAGGAAAATGTTTCCTACATCAAAAGAAGCGGTTTCTTAATGGCTGCAGGGTTTTCTCTAGCTTTTGATAGGTCACCTATTTGTATCTGTTTTATTGGCCAAGAGCCTCATGGTCTTGACTTGAAAGAAAATAACTTAGGTTATCATCAACATTACCAGCTCTGCCAACATCAAATATCTATTGAGCATCCACTGAGTACAAAGCCTGTTATAATATACCCCAAGAAGACAAATCTTCTCTGCCCTCTTTAAAAGATAAATCCAAATGGAACACCCATTTTTCAGCCACTTACAGTACATTTGAATCTAAAATATGCTCCAAAGATCATGTGTTTGAACACTAGTTCCTCAGGTTGTGGCATTAGAGTGTCAGGGTGCGGAACTTTGGGAGATGGGATGTAGGTGGCAAAACAGGTCACCAGGAGGTTTTACCTGGGCCCCCAGTTCTATTAAGCTCTCTCTTCCCTTCAGCCATGAGGTGAGGCCCTCTGACGCAGGCCTTGCTGCCAGCTGTTCCACAATGCCTTCTTGAGATTATAGACTTAGATCCTCTAAACCATAAGCCAAAATAAATCCTGGCTCCCATAAGTTGTTTCTGTCAGGTATTTCATCATAGCAATGAAAAAAGTAACTGGCAATCTGGTTATAATATAAACTGAGAGTTTAGAATATATAAAGGTGATTAGCTGCAAGATCTGCCAATGGCACCTCTCTGAAACCAGCTACTGGTTTTGTAACTGTCTCAGAATCCCCTACATTTAGAAATGACATCAAAATCCTTCAGGATCTATAGTAAAAAAAAAAAAAAAAACAGAACACACCATTTGTTTAAAAGAACATCTCAATTTAATACTCATCAGACAATATCTGTGTTCAAATTTGACTTCCTAACACATTGACTCTTTTCAAAAGAATATGCTTAGTACCCAATTCTATGACTCATCACAAGTTTTTAGGTGGGAGTGTGCCCTGACAAAAGAGCAAGGCTTTGAGACAGACAGATTTGGGATTTGAGTCCAGCTCCACCACTTATTTAGAGTCATCTCACTGCAAACGAATGACTAATGCTTCCTGCTATTTTCTCAGCTCTACAATGATATAACTGTGTTAGTTTGCTTTGCAGTTCTGTGGCAAAAATGCCTGACAGAAACAACTTATAGATGGAAAGATTTATTTTGGGTCAAAATTCAGAGGACTTCTGTCTATAGTGGCAAGGAAGTATGGCATCAGGGCAGTGACAGGGCTTGTAGCTGAGGACCTCTTCATGCCATGGCATTAGGAAGCAGAAAAAACAACTGGAACTGGGGGCCCTCAAAAAATTTCAAAAGCCTGCCCTTGCTGACCTACTTCCACAAGTTGGGTCCCGATTCCCAAAGTTCCACAGCCTCCACAGACAGTGCCACTATGTGAAGACCAATCATTTAAACACGTGACCTCTGGGGGACATTTTAGAATCAAACCATGACAAATACTGAGTTCATATAGCTGTGCAATGAAATAAGATCAAGTTTTTTTAAAAAAAGCATAGTATAGTATTAGATATCCTGGAACACAGAAAGTATCCAAGAAAAATGAGTAAGTTCTTTATTCCCCTCCAGTTAATTTAAAGTATATATGTCAATGAATGAAAGAAATAAGGACTTTTAGCAACTGTGATCCCCTCTTCTATGCCTTGGCACACATTGTATTTTTGGTTCATTTTCATTATATAGTGACTATACACAATCATGTACATCTTATGTTATTTAATATTTTAACCACACTACACATTGGTTATACATTTAACCATACTAAATATTGTCTCCCCAGGGGGATAAAAGTTCCTTAATCACAAGACCTATTAAAATCTTTTATATAAAGCTGGGCACAGTGGTGGGTGCCTATAATCACAGCATCTCAGGAGGCTGAGGCAAGAAAATTATAGGTTTTAGGCTAGAGGCTTCCTGAGTAACTTAGTGAGACCCTGACTCAGCTCAGTTTAAAAAATAAAAAAGGGCTGTAGTTGCAGTTCAGTGTCAGAGCACTTGCAAAAAGTGTGCATGAGGCCCTGGGTTCAGCCCCTCAGTACCCCCTACAAAAAAAAATCTTTTATACATTCACATTCACTTTTTAGGGTATATTTAATGTTCAATTTGTATTTTTCTAATGACTAGCTTGAACAATATGAATAAAAACCCACAATTAAGGCATAATACATCCATTTATAAGTTTTTTGGTTTTTGTTTTTGAGAGCAGAAACAACAATGTATAGATACTCACCACAAACCCAGTAGATATGACACTGTGTTTATACACAAGTTCTTTATCTCATTTCCCACTATAATCTTGATGTTATTCATTTCAGCATTCCTTGGACTAGCACATTGTCTTCTTGAGTATAGAAATTGGTCTATATATGTCTGATGCATGAAAGAATAAATAATCTTAAGTAATGTAATGTTGTTAAAGTTTTATCATTGGAGATAATTCCATGAAATAAGATAGATATTCATATAGTCAAGGAGAAGGTATGGATACAGCTTATCTAAACAGCTTCATTCAATCCAGGTCTAATTGATTTTTTCAAGCTTAATTGGGCTGGTGGATGATTCTGTATTGTCCCAAGTTCAGTCTCAAAGGCTGCACTGCTCATCATGATAAGCTGACCCCCACGAGTGCAACAAGAAATGGAATCTAAATCTCCGCTGATTACTCTATTGGATGAAAAGAGAAGACACTGTTGCTTGGAATTATTTCAAAATTTGCAAAAATGAAATAAATTGTTTTTCTTGTGGTTCATAAGCTATAGGAGCTCTCAGTTGGATTGGTCCTGATTTATAGATAAAAAGCAGGTAATCTTGCTACTACATTTACAAGATGTAGACTTTTATTAAAGTTCTATGAAATAAAACCTTCCCTGTTGGGTGGTAGCAGAAATACTTTAGGATAGAAATATTTCTTTGAATTCAATTGTTTGATCTGCTCAAGACATTTGCTTTAGAGGATATGAGGGTAACTACTGCACACACCCTGCCTTCTAATAATTCACAATCTGATAGAGATGCAAATGAATATATAAGTAACTCAAATATAATATAGAATGGCAAGGGAGATCTCCCCAAAAACCTCTTGCTTATTATAATATGCATATTAATTTATAAAAGGAAAACCTTATTACCACATTGTTCATTTTGCATATTCTGATTTCTCACTACTCCCTATTCAAAGACTACAAGTAACTTAGAGATTTTAAGATATTATTGAACATATTTTCAAGTTCTGCATAGAAGATGCTAATCATTCCTATTATCTGATCCTTTGTTTTACGTGATATACACTCCCATCAATTACTCATAGTTGTTATATGCCATAGGATTAAAGTCCTAAAGTTTTTAGTAAACAATAATTTTTCTTAGCTTCATGATGACTGGCCCCAACTCTCCCACTCTGGTCATTGGATCCTACAGGATAGCTATATTGCTGCTTTGGTGATGCTGTTAAAAAGGCACGCCTCTGGGGCTAGCTCTAGGAGAGGTCAAGAAGATTCCTTAAAAGACACTCTGAAGAATTTTTGAAGGTCTCAACTGCTAGTCTTTCCTGATTTGTTCTTCCTATTGCAGTGCAAGAAATAATGAATTCTGTGTAAGTAAAAGCTAACCTATGGGTGATCCTATTTTCAGAACCTCAAACGGATACTCCCAAACAGGTGTTCTGAGAATATTTATGTTAGCACTAGACTTTAAAATTTTATTTTAATGGGAAGAAAAAAGGCACAGAAATGTCTGTTATTTTGGCTGAAGTCACAAGGTTTACAGTAGCTAAAGAGTTTCTTTGGTTTGGACTCCAAATAATAGGAACAGAAGGTATAATGTAATGTCTGTATTTCTACAAAGAAACATCATTTCACTTTTTGTTTTGCCTTGTTTTTGTTTTGTCCAAATAATGCTATGCCCATTCTGATAGGCAATGTCTAGATAGTGAAAAGTAGAGTTGAGTTTAAGAAAGAAGGCATTTAGAACCAAAGCTCCTAGATTCAAATTAGATAATAGCAATGTAACGACCATAGTTTCATTCTATCTTTATCCAGTGGAGGCTTTAATATATCACAACACAAATTGTGGAAGCAAAGATGGATATAATACTGACCTAGTACTTACCAAATTAATAGTATCACCTGAATAACTGAATATACAGCAGGAAGCTGGTTCTAGATCTACTTCTGCCAATAAATATTTAGTTGGATGCCCTCACTCAAGACACTTATTTTCTCCAAATCTCTATTTTATCATCATAAAAGAGTCAGATATTCTCTAAGGTTTTTATCATCTCTAAAATCATATAGTTGCCAGATATTTTCTTCTTTGGTAAATGTTGAAAGTTTTATAAGTCCCTAGATTGTCTGAAGCAAAATGAAGTGATTTTAGAATTAAACTCACTTTGAGCTCCTAGGTAACAACATTTTTTTCTAAGTCAAAGGCACTTTGTCCTCTTCACTCAGTATCAGAAATTGTTAGGACAAATGGGCTAAGAACTTCAACAGACATTTCTCCAAAAAAGACAAACTAATGGCCAATAGGTATATGAAAAGATACTTAGTCACTAAACATCAGAAAAATGCAAATCAAAACCAAGGTAAGATATCACTTCAAACTTATCAGTATGGATATCATCAAAATGTCAAAAGGTAACAAATATTGAAGAGGACGTAAGGAATGTAGAACTTTTGCTCACTGTTGGTAGGAATGCAAATTGGTATAGCAGATATGGAAAACAGTATGGAGGTTCCTCAAGAAATTAAAAATAGAACCATCATATGATCCAGCAATCCCACCTCTGGGTATTTATCCAAATAAAGTTGAAATAAACTCAATTCAAAGATTTCAAAGAAATATCCTCACATTCATGGCTACATAATGTATAATAGTCAAGATTTAAAACCAACTTAAATGTCCACTGAGAGGTAAATGGATAAAGAAAATAGCATAACCAGGTGCCATGGTACATGCCTATAATCCCAGTGTCTTTGGAGGCAGAGGCAGCAGGACCAGGAATTTGAGGCCAGAGAAAACTTGTGTGTTTCAGCAATACTCTGTCTCAAAATAAATAATAAATCAAAAAGGAGCTTGTAGTACCTCTCAGTGGTAGAGTACTTGCCTAGAAAATGTGCAACCCTGGATTTGACTCCACTCCCACGCTACTAGTTCTTCATAAAGAAAAGGAAAGGAAAGGAAAAAAAGAAAAAAGATAAATGGTATGTAAATGAGTATAATGAAATATTATTTAACCTTTAAGAAGAAAGAAATTCTACACTATATAACAACATGAATAAACCTTGAGGTCATTACACTAAGTGAAATAAGCTAGTCTCAAAAGGACAAATAAATATTGCATGCTCTGACTTATATGAGATATCTAAAATAGTCAAAATCATAAAACCAAAGAATGGAATGGTGGTTTTCAGGGGGAAGAAAAATGAAGTTACTAACCAATGGACATAAACTTTGACTTAAGCATGATAAATAAGTCCTAGAGATGTCCTGTACAGCATTGGACCTATAGTTAACAATAATGCACGGTAAACTTTAAAATTTTGTTACATGGGTAAATCTCATATCACTTTTTTTAAAACAAAAAAGAGTCACTATAATACAACACATTTTGAAAGAGGAAAAAGAAGGTCCTCTGCTAGTGTTGTCACTTCATACTCAAATGCAAGGGAAGAATTTCCCAGATTAGGCAGTGAGTGTTAGATATGCATTTGCCAACCAGCTTGGTTTTCTCTAGAGGCCTATCAGGTCTTAGATACACAGGTCCAGTTGTTACCCTAGAGAAGCTGATCGTTAGCTGCCTACTTCTTCCCCAAGTCCCATGTGGATATTAATGTGATGGTAATTTAGTTAAAACATAACAGGCAACCATATATTTTTTTAATCCCTGAAATAAAGTCCAAAATCTTTTATATGAAAAACCTATCTTTTTGTAGTTTTTTTCCCCTTTATTAGTAAATGATAATGGGGTACAGGGTAATACAGCAATGGCTTTTTCCATTATGTATCCTTTACATCACTTCTAGCAACACTTTCATCAACCCACAAAATTTATGGTGCATTATGACTAGTTTGTAGTTAAACTCTGATACTTATTAGGGTTATCTTCCCCTATCCTTCCAACATATTAATGAAGTTGTGCTATTTACATTGAGATGGACCTCTCCCCCTCCATCCCTCCTCATTGACCCTCCTCCCCATCCCATCTCTTAACGTTCTAACTTCAAAACATGCTTTTCAGATTTCATTAGCATCTAATTTGTTATGAATATATCCCCATTTTTAGAGGCAATATGCATCCCTGGATTTGACTACACTCGCACCCCACTAGTTCTTCAAAAAGAAAAAGAAAGGAAAGGAAAGGAGAGATGGTATATAAGTGAATATAATGGAATACTATTCAACTTTTAAAAAGAAAAACTGTACACTATATAACAACATGCATAAACTTTGTGGTCATTATGCCAAGTAAAATAAGCAAGTCTCAAAAGGACAAATAAATATTATTTGTGTATTTATTTATTTGCACTGCTGGGGATTAAGCATAGGGCCTTGAGCATGTTAGGCAAGCACTCTCCCACTGAGCTATATCCCTAACCCAGAGCCATTTAATGTCTCAGGGTCAAGTACCTCCAAATAGTGACAATATCCACTTGCAATAAAAGGCATATTTCATTGAGGGAAAAAGCTTATTATAAGCCTTTTTCCACTAAGCCAGCATAATATCTTTAGAAAACCACAGAAAGATGCCCATATGATTGGTCATCTTTTAAAAAAAACAAATGTTATTTTCTATAGACACACAAGTGCAACAAGTTCATTTCTGAACCAAAAAAGGGGATAGGTGTATATAGTGAAATTGTATGAAGTCATTCTCATTTTTGAAAAAGGAATCAATTTGATAAGCCAGCAATCATTTTGATAACCTGATTGTGTTAGTCACAGCGCTGGACCTCACAAAGATACAAGAGCACATAAACATCATAATGTCTGATAAGTATATGAGGTTCATTATACTACTCTATTTATATATATAAAATTGTTCATAATAGAAAATGTTTAGTGATACTCAGATCCCAATGATACATGACTAGAAGAAAAGTTGTGTGTGATTTATCAATCTGCAATATGGATTATATAAATATGTAATATAGGTATAGGAATCAAACTGTAAGTGGTTGTGTAGGAGAAGAGAATATGGTGCCTGGGGATAGAGATCACAATTAAAAGGGGATCAATTTGAAACAATCATAAAATACCCTGGATGTAGCCAATGATCCCTTCCCTATTGGTTACATCTAAATAATAATACTCTTAACTCCATATACTTTATTAGGAGGATCAAACACATCTCTGAGCAGGTCTGACTTTAAAAATTAGATAATAGAAGTCCAAATGAGTTCCTGATTTTAGAGATTTCAACTCATAATGAGGGAAGAAAAGGAGAGAAGCAGGTAAGTGAAGGAAAAAATAAGACAACAGGAAAAACCAACCAAACAACAACAACAACAAAAAAAAACCACCTGTCCTAGGCTGTAACAAGATCAAGCCCTGCCCAAAATCTCTTGCATTAGAGCCAGCAGAGGTGAATGAAACTTCCCTGACACTAGCTTCCAGTCAGAGACATTTCTTATGTAATGTGATCTAGTTACACACTATTTCTAGCTAAATGTCCCATTAAAGTTTTCTGACATAAGTCTCATAATTTTCCTAAAATCACATGAACTCATTGGGATGCTTCTTTGTAATCTGGATGAACCTCACTGAAAAAAGAATTAACCATTGAGGCTGCAGATGTCAACTGCCAGCTTGGCCTATACAAATCAAACGTGAATGCTTTTGGCTCTTTGAGTTTTCCCAGGAAAGTGCATTCTTATTTATTATTCATCTACTTTGAGTTCTCATGAAAGGTGCTAAGGACACATGTCAAATGTTTGCATCTAAAGGAAACTGACAACCTGAAAATTAATAATGGCAGATTGAAATACATGTAGATTTTCTGAAAAGAAAGAGAATGAAAAGAATCAACATTAACTCTGAATCCACTGTAGATATCCCTATCTATAGTATTATTTAGGAAGCACTATTTATATAGCCAAATGTTTGAGCATTTGGATTTAACTGCTGTTCAGAGGGTAAAAAGTTTAGGTTATGCAGGATGAATAAGTTCTAGAGATCTAATGCACAGCATGCCAACTACAGTTAATATGTATTGTTTTATATACCTTAAATTTGGTAAGTAGATTGTTTTGTTTATTGATTGATAGGTTGATTGGTTTTGTTATATAGTCCAGGCTGGCCTTGAAACTTGACATTCTGTTACCTCCCAAGTGCTGGGATGACAAGTATGCAATACAATGCCTACCTAAGATTAGATCTTTAAACTTCCCACCACACAAACACACATAATATAACTATGTGAGGTGACGAACATATTAATTGGCTTAATTGTGGAATTCATGTCACTATGTGTACACTTATCAAAACCTCACATTGTATGTCTTAAATATATAGGATTTTTACCTGTTGATTATACTTCAATAAAGATGAGTGAAAAATAAAGATGTTAAATGGGGTGGTTATCACTTTTATAGCCTGCAGCCATACCACTGTGGAGTCCTATCCCATCAGATCTCGGAAGCTAAGCAGGGTTGGGCCTGGTTAGTACTTGCATGGGAGACTGCCTGGGAACACCAGGTACTGTAGGATTAGGAGAAAGACCTGGCAACCCACTCTCAAAAATCAATCCTCCATTGAAAATCCTATGAATAGCAGAGAAGCACTGGCAATACTGTTCTACCTATTGTATGTAGGGTCACTAGGAGTCAGATAGTGACTCAAGGGCACCTAACAACAACAACAACAAATCACTTTTACATTTTAAAAATTAATTAGTGATACTATTTTCCTGAAGAAAAGCTTCTCTGTGTGATAATCATTTTTCAAAAACTAATGTATATCTAACTTTTCAGGAATAAATTTACTCCATGAAGTATATTGATATCATAATTATTAGCTACCATTGGCATGCCTATATGGGCAAATCACATCTTCACATGCCATTTTGCATAGAAATTCTTAAAGTAATCTTTAAGAAATTGACTGTAAAATGGGCAATGTGGTGCACATCTGTAATCCCATTGATTCTGAAGGCTGAGGAACACAAATTCGAGGTCACATGCAGCCTGTGAAACTGAGACTCTGTCTCAAAAATAAAAAATTAAAAATTAAAAAAGAGTCTGGGGTGCAGCTTAATGGTGAAGCACCTTCCTAACATGTGCAAGGCTCTGGATTCAACTCTCTGATACTGGGGAAATAAAGGAAATGGATAGGCACCGGGTTGCATACTTGTAATCTCAGCAACTCAAGAGACTGAAGCAAGAGAATTGCAAATTCAAGACCAGAGGGAGCCTACACAATTTAGCAAGATCCTGTCTCAAAATAAAAAACAAAGGGATGAGTGGGGATAGTGGTGCTGGGAGCATAATCCAATGGTAGAGTACTTACCTAGCATGCACAAGTACCTGGGTTCAACCCCTGAGTACTAGAAGCAGAAGAGGATGGAGAAGGAGGAGGAGGACGAGGAAGAGGAGGAGGAGGAAGATCAGGAAGAAGAAGGAGGAGGAGGAGAAAGAGGAGGAGGAGGAGAGGAGGAAGACAATGATGAAGACAGCAAAGGAGAAGGAGGGGGAGGGGAAGGTGGTCGGGTATGGTGGTGCATGTATGTAATCCTAGAACTCAAGAGACTGAGACAAGAAGACCCCAAGTTTAAGGCCAGTTTGGGCTGCATAGCAAGACTTGTCTTACATCAATTAATTAAAATAAAATTAAAATAAAATAGAAAGTTGACTGTAAGTGGCCAGGAAACTCTTGGAGAGTAAAGAAATCTTTTGGGATTGAAGAAGTGGTTTGAAATGTTACTTTTTATGCCTGCCTTACTTCAAACTCACTGGCAAGGCCATTTTCATTATAAAGTAGCATGGAAATGGCTGCCTATTGTTTTACCACTTGTAAATCAACTATTCACTTTTGTTCAAATAATACTAATTGCCATTTACTTATTGCTCTGCCAGGCTTTCAGCTGCTAATGAATGTTTAACGTCTCATATTTCTCACAATAAATCTATGATGCTGATAATATTACAAATGAGGAAATTGAGGCAGAGATTACGTAATTGCCCAAGGCCATGAAGTAGTAAACAACAGGACTGGGGTGAGCCCAGCCACTTTGCCTCTAGAACTCCCTTTTTAGTAACCGGCCATCCTTTACCACTTGAGCATAGTGTTTGTGTAAATCTAGTAAATAGAGGCAAAGAATTCCAAAGTGAAATGTTGGTTTTGTGATTTCTCAGTTACAGATATACTGAGAGGGGTCTACCTCTGTCTTTACAACCCCTCGAGCACCACCTCTGTTTAAGTGTTCATAACTTTTGCCAGTGGGTAGGTTAATGCAGAAGCAGAGAATTTCAGAAAGAGCTAATATGTGGTGAGTCCTTTTCCTTACAGCTCTGCCAGAAAAAAAAAAAAAATCCAAGGTAGAAATGGCTCACATTCCTTTACCTTGTAATGAGTACTGTGGAAAGTGCTGTGGTTTGTGGAACATATTGATGCCAACCATTAGTTCATTCTTCTCAAAGATTATAAAACCCCCAGAGACTGCAAAACAGGGTAAAAAAATTGAAAAGGAGAACGTTTCCTGGAAGATTTTTTGTATTCTATTGCCAGTGGCCAGAGTCTGAGAAATATGCATGTAAATTAAAGAGATATTTAAACATACCAGAACCAGAAGATATTAATAAATCTGATTTTGTTTCTAAAAATGGACAAAGACTAGAGTCAGCAAAATTTGAGACCACTTCTAATTTTATCTGACCCATTTGGGTATATGTTGCTGCCTCTGACAGCATCTGTGCCTGTGGTATCAAAAAGTCCTAGCATGGTATATGAAAAACACACAGACTCAAAGTTAAGAGACGTAGGTTCAAGGTCAGGTCAGACTATAGCTTAAAAGCAGAGTGAACTTGAAGAAGTTATCTGGTTCCTGTGAGCTTTATTTTCATGTGTAAAATGGGAATGGTTTTATCTATTGATTTTGTACTCTTAATACAAAACCCACTCAAAATACTTTGCACTGTGTAAGGTCTACAACAAAGGGAAAAGGACGTGGCAATCCACTCCCAGAGGCAGTCCCAAAATAATCAGCCATCGAAAACCCTGTGATGGTCTCTGTGAGTCAGACATGACTTGACAGAACCTAACAACAACAACAACAACATAAGGTCTACAACATAAAAAGCATTAATTAATCGTAGGGGGCAAAAACATAGCCAATATACTAACAATGTTTGATTTTTTAAAAAATTTATGATAGAGTAGAAGGTTTTTCTTTCCACTTCTTTTTTCCTTCTTACTTTCATTCACTTATTTGACAAATATTTATTGTTGTTATGAGTGGCTAATCTATGTCAGACCCTGCTGGGAATACAGAGGCAAGTTAAATAATACACCTGAGGAGAGAGGTGGAAACAATCAATAAGCACGTAAATAAAGAAACGAATTATTTCAGAAGATAAGAAGTGCTGTAAGGATAATAATTATAAAAGAACTTTCTGAGATAATGCATAAGCTGAAATGGAATAATCATAAGGAGCCTCTACAGAAAAAAGGATTAAAAGAGTATTCCAGAAAGACAAAGCACCAACTGCAAATCCATGAGAACAAGCTGATCTTGGCATGTGCAAGAAATCCATATGAAGCCTCTATAAAAGTAACACAATGAATGAAGAGGAAGGTGTAACAGGTGGACTGGGTAGCCCTTATGGAAAACGTCTTGGAGACTATGATAAAGAATTTGGATTTATACTAACTGGAGGAAGAAGCTACTTAATAGTTTTTTAAAAAAGGGGTCAGGATCTTTGCTAAGATCAAGTACAGAAGCAGTCTTTGTTAATGTAACATTTTTTTCTTTATTATGAGGGGCAGATATAATATTTAGCTTTGAAAATTTCTCCCATGGTGGAGCCTAAAAGGTATGTGAAGCTCAAACTCAAGTCCAAAATGAAGATTGTTCTCTAACCCCTAATCTTCCACTGTCTCCCTCCTTGCAGAAGTGGTGATTATATGTTTTGGCCTTCCAACTAAACACCATGAAGCTTTCTTTGACTTGTCTGGTTCATTAAGAAAGCCTGAGGGCTGTTTCTCATTTTTATTGCTCTCACCATGGCCTAAGTAATACTCTTGCCCTGCCCAGATGCCAGGAACAGACTTTAAATGGTCTCCCTACATTCAGTCTGGCTGTCTTCAGCCTATGCTCAATACAGCTGCCACAGAGAACCTGTTAAATGAAAGCCAGATGACGTTATTTCTCTGCTCCAAGCCCTCCCATTGTCCCCCTATCTCAAAGTCAGAATCAAAATCCTCACAATGTCCTAGGAGGCTTGAAATTGTCTAGACCACTAACCTCTCTGTCCATTTCCTACCAGTGTTTCCTCCATTTGCTCTGCTCCAGCTACACTGGTCTTCTTGCTGTTCCTGGAACATTCTAAGCCACTCCTACCTCAGGCCTTTGCCCTTCCTAATTCTTCTGCGCAAAATACATTTTCTAGATATCCAGAAGGCATTCTTTCTTGCCTGTTTAAGATTTTACTACAGTTTCATCTTCTCAGTGATGTCATCCTTGGTCATCCTCTCTAAAATGGCACCACTGCCCCCAACACTCCCTTTCTCAACTTCCTTCTTTCTGCTTCTTCACAGTACCTATACCTATCTACCATATTATCTACTTTAACTATCTGTACCATTATTTAACTCCCAGTTTAGAATGTAAACTCTACAAGGGCAAGGTTGTCTGTCTTATTCATTGCTGTATCTGCAGTGCCACATAACAGGGCCTCAATAAATATTTACGACATAAATGAAGAATTGGAAAGCCCAAGTCTCCTCCTAAGGCTAATGTCACTGAGCATGGGAATAGTCCCGGCCCTATTTACCAAGTGTGGTTTCTGGGGAAGAGTAGTGGGCAGAAAAGATGGCAGGAAAATTAAAGAGAAAAGTGGAATAAAGTTCTAATAGAGAAGACATCCTTAGATGTCCATCGATGACAACACTAATTTAGTATAAAAATAGTCTACATTTTTAAGACTTTATGTATGTTCATAATCAATAAATTTGGTTTGTTTTTATTGGTTCATTTACTTTTCTAGTAATGTACTATATATAAATTACTTTGTAGGTAATAATAAGCATTGTTATTGCTCTTAGGTGTCATTGGGTTGTGTGCAATTCATAGTGACCCTTATAGGGTTTTCAATGGCTGAGTTTTTCAGGATTTCCACGGGAGTGGATTGCCATGTTTGCATACTGGGAATCAAACTCAGGACCTCAGAGACTGCACAGTAGCAGTCTGCCAACTGAGCTAAATTCCAGTCCCAATAATAAGCATAATCATGGTAATAATGGCTAGAATTTATTGAAAACTGTTCCAGTTGCTACTAATATCTACCTCCTAAACAGCTTAAAATAACCATTTTGTCATATTCACAGGTTCTGTGATTAGGAACTCAAATGACATAATAGAAGAGTATATCTGTGTTGCATGATGTCTGAAACCCCAGCTGGGAAGTCTTGATTTCTGGGAATTAAAGTCTCTTCACTCACAGGATTAACAGTCAATGCTGGCTGCTGGCAGTGACCTAAATGGAGCTACTAATCAGACTTCTACATAGCTGCTGTGTGTCTGTTTCCTCAGAGCAATAAGGCTTCTTACATATAAGCTCAGGAGTCTGACAGGCAGTATCCCAGAAGCCAAGGCAGGAGTGGCAGTGCCTTTCATGACCCAGTGCTGGAATCACATATCATACTTTATGGTCAAAGCAGTCACAAGTCACAAAGGAGAAATAAACTCCAGCTTTTGATAGTAGGGCAGCTGGTCACATTGTAAAAAAACATAGAGGACAGGAGATATTGTAGCCATCTTTAAAAATTGTAATCTCACTGAAAGTATGATAAGCACTTTACATAGTAGCCTAATTCAATTCTCACAATGGATTATCTCACATGAGAAGTAAAAGGAAAATGAACTGCAGAAATGTTAAATGATGTACTCCACATCACACTGTTGACATTTGGTATTGCTGAAATCCAAACTAATATGTAACTGACTCCAGAGTTCATATTCTTCCTAATAAATCTTCCCCAGTGCCAGAGGAGGAAATATTGGTCAGGCTTAATAAACAATATCACATGGAAGTGGGAAGAATGACCTGGAAATCAAAGGGCCTGAAAAGGGGATACAGGTAGGAAAGGGCAGAAAAGAAGAAAGGAATGAAAAGAAAAAAGAATATCAGTAGAGGTAGAACACTCTGATGGTACTTGGTTAATGTCTGTTTATCATTCATGATTTGATTTGTTTTATTTGATTTTATTTGATGATTTATCACGCAAATAATCATCTACATCCAATTCCTTCTATATTAACAGAAAATAAATGTTTAAAATATTAATAGAAAATTACATACCAGAGTTCTATATTATACAGTTTATTCCATTATACTTTAAATGTTTTAAAATTCAATTATTTGGATATTTCCAATATTTTGTTCCTTGAATGAATGTTTAATGAGTATAACTCAAAGCCTGATTTGGCTTGTTTTTATCCCAACAGCTTGTGCTAAATAGCCACCATTTATTCGCTCAGCAAATAGGCATAGTCTGAGGACTTTTTAATGCTACCTGGAATTATATCGAGTGCCTTTTTGATAATGCACTCCCAGGCAAAATCTCACAAATCCCACTCTGCATTTGAAAATGCATATTTACTATTCTCTGTGAACTTCACAGTAGAAAATGCAGGGCTCCACTAGCTGATAAGAAGCTTGATGAAGACCACTCTGCCCACACATCACCTGACATCTGTGATACAGCATCCTCATCATTATATTATCACATTAGACACTTTCCTTGAGTTACCATGGCCCACAGAGTCCTGCAGGTTCTGGATCCTACATGTCACTCAATCCTATCTCATGGACCAGTTCCTTTGTGCCCCTTGCTTTCAAGCCATTTTGGATTCCTTTAATGTCTTTGAACATGTCATTTTCCATGTGAGGACATTTGCAGATATTAGTCCTCTCCTAGAATAATCTGTTAATTTCTACACTTTAATTCCTACAGTAACTACAACTTCCTTGGTGATGTTTTCCTTGATCTCTCAATGAGGTCAAGCATTCCATCCCCTCATCATATACTTTTATACTAACATAATCCTCTCCTCCAAAGACTCTGTCAGAGTTGTGACTTTACATTTATTAGTTTGAATCTTTGGTACATTTTTATCTCCCTACTAGACTAGCTTCTTGAAGATAAATATTATATGCATATTTTCTCTCTAATCCTCAGCACCTTGCTGACAAGCTCATTGAAGATGTTCAGTAGCTATTTATTAAATAAATAAATGGTGAATGACAGTTAAAGTGAAAGTACAAAAAATTGCCATTTAACTTTCTGGGGAATCCAAATTAGCTTGTCACAGAGTATTTTTTATGTTCTTATGTCCAGAGCTTTCTAATCATATCATTATCTCCAAGAACCACAATCTAATAACAAGCCCAACTAATACTAATAATTTAAGAAAACAGAGGCAATTTTCAACTTTCAAGGAGTTTTACACTCATTACTACATTTCATCTGATTCTTAAAACTACCTTGAAAGGGGATTTGTTATTTGTCTCATCTTTATTGATAAAGAATCTTAAATTCAAAGTGATACAAAATTAAGGCTAGCATTCTGACCACACTAAAGCTCCTGACAGATCTAACTAGGGAATGTAAGGAACTGGTCCACCTTTAAGGGCACATTGGAAATAATATCTAAAAGTATAAGTTTCTCTGTAACCCCAACAAAAACAGATTTAATTTATTATAAGGATTATTTTGTTTAAATTGAGATACATTCAGTTATGCAGCAATCTCACTGGAAACTACACGTGATATAGAAGAGTGAAAATGGAAATGAAGACAATTAATATGACAGCACACAACAACAACATGCTTAGCTTATGTTCCTGTTCTATCTGCTGAGATTTAGCAGCAACATGAAGAAAGAAAAGGCTTTGAAAACAGAGAAGAAAATAATTTAATTATACTAGATCATTGTAGAATAGAGCAAAACATTCTAATTGTAGTAATGAACTCCTCTAGACCCAGATCTTGATTTTTCAATACTCTTACCCAATAATAGAAACCAAGGATCCTTGGAGAAATGGCTCATTCTAGATTTGGTGCAAGAATTAGTCAAAATAAATCTGGAGGACTTTGTACAACCATAAAATAAGTGTCCACTTATGAAAAATAAGCAAATCATCAAACAACAACAACAAAAACCAAATCACAAGGATAGTAGTATATCAAAGGAATAAAGCAGCCAACATAAAAAGCTACCAATACTCAACAATGGAACAACTTGTGTAACAAAAACAAGTAGTGTTGCATTATAACTCAAAGTACAGAATAAACATCTATAACATAAATAACTTATTGAATAAATAAATGGTTGAGAAGAGACAAATCTCCTTGCAGAAGAATCCCCAAATAATTTATGTGAATATTCTGCCTTTGAGGAAGAGGATAACTTCTCACTGCTTACGTGTAGGCTGTGTAGTGACTTATTCCCAGAGAACATGGTACAAAAAAGGGGAAAAAATAAAACTTTACATTGGAGAAACCTGACAATGACTATATAAGCCAAATGATCAAAATCAAGAACCAAAATGCTAAATCATAAGTCATGCTAATAATGTGTATACACCCTTGACATAATTTGATGAAAAATACACTATATTTCTGTAATCTTCCCCCGCAAAGTCCTTAGCCCTACTCTACTCATCAGCCAAGAAGAGCCTAAGGAAACAAGGAAATTAAATATAATATGGTACCCTGGAAAGGATCTTGGCACAGAAAGAGGATAATAGGTAAAAAATTGCAGAATTCTAAGTAAATTGTGGATTTTACTTAAGAATAACATACCAATAATGGTTCACTAATAAATACTAGCTGTATAAAATAATTGTAATGCTCAGTACAATTAAAGTATGTGACAATAATATTAGTTGGGAAGTTGGCAAATGTGTTACCCATGGTTAATATATACATAATATTCTGTAGTTTGTATTATTTTTCCAATAATCCTAATCATTGTGATCATCATCATAACATTTTACAAAGTGAAATGCTTACCATTTTCTACAAAAAATCACCTGCTAAGAATCACATTTTTCTATGAGAAAGACTACCACAGCATCTTTCTGTAAGCTAGAGTGTTGGTACATGGTCTCTAGATAATTAAGAAGTATCTGGGCTCATAGAAGCCCAAGCAATGTACTTTGCTTTAATACTGCTTCATACTTAACAAGTTCACAAACTTAAAACACTTCGCAAAAACAGGCTTCCCTATAAAACAACAAAACCTCTCTGCATTTTCAGCTATGCTTCCAAATTTATCAATTTCAATTTTCAAATAATTTTTGGAGAAAGTGGGTAAAGTAGGGTACACTATACATTGTTTCTCTAAAGAAAAGAATGGGAGTGTTTGAGTCTTAGCTATAATGAGGCTGTCATAGTGTCATAGATGTGGCACCAATTAAATGAAGTAAGACTTTGAAATGAGATTGTTTTCACGTTTAATAGAATGTAGGGATTCGTGGATTTGTTCCTTATGGGTAAAGATTGAATGTAATATTTCAATCATATCTGAAAGAATATGAGTTAATATTTCATAACTACCTAATCTACTCATTCAGAAATGGTAATGCAAATTATGCTTCATAGGCAAAACTTGGTACCCTCAGTTATTATATTATGCTTTCATCTGCTACTGACTACTATTCATTTCAGATCAGGTAACTAGAAAATCACTATTCAAAAAGAGGAGCAATAGCAATGAAGTCTTTATACTTATAATCCTTTCATTTTTATTCATACACAAGTCTTATTTGTCTCCTTGTATAAAATCAATGACTGAGGGATTAGTGCAAAAATAGTTCACCTTTAATTGATCTGATTGCAATTTCCAGTCTACATTATACATAAAATTTCAAAGACTCTTGTGAACAGAGTGATTCTGCTGTAATGTGCTATTATTCCCCAGCATGATGAATGACTCCAACACAAACTATGTACCTCAATCATAATAAAAGCTGTGTGTCAAGTTTTCAACCTTTTCCTTTAATGCAATTGAAAAATATTTTGAGAGCATGAGTAAGATCAGGGAAGAATTGTTTATTTGGAATGCTTTTTGCTCATTTAATGTTTTCCCTTCCAGTATCACAATCCCTAGACTATCAAAGCAGAAAAATCAGATTCAAACAAATGCTCAAGACCCTTCAGCATGAATCTCAGAGCTAAGAAGACCTCAGATAGCATGTATAACTGGATAGAGGAAATCTGTCCTGGTCTAAACTGTAGCAGCTTTAAGATATGGAAGATAAAATAAAACAAGGAGAGTTTCCCACTACCTGCTCCAGTCCTGGTACCCCAACTCTTACTCTCTTCAAAGACACACCTCCTCTTTTATCTCTTCAGTGCCTTAAATAATCTAGGCACACTGAAGTACATTTTAAAACCATATATTGTCATTAAGTACCCATGATGTGAAGCACTGCGCATAGCATCTCCCTGGCATGTACAATCTTAATATTGTATAATCAATCTAAATATAAGAAAATGTCAGACAATCCCAAATAAAAAACATTAGAAAAAAAACTAACAAATATTCTTTCTTTTTCCCAGAGGTTCTAGATGATTGAACAAGGAACTCCACCACTGAGTTGAATACCTAACCCTCCTATTTTATTTTGTATTTTGAAATAGGATCTCACTAAATGGTTCAGAGTGTGCCTGTCCTCAAACTTGGAATGCTCTTGCCTCATAATCCTGAGTCACTGGAATTACAAGTGTGACTCTCCCAACCTAGTCTGACCAATAATCTTTAAAAATATCAAAGTGCTGATAGATAGGGAAAGAATGAGGGACTGATATAGATTTTTAAAAAATAATTATTAAAAATACAAAGCAAAAAATATCATATAGTGAGGATGGAAGGAAAGAGAGGACAGAATATTCTAATGTAAAGAGATACTTGAAAGGTTTCAAAAATACTAATTCCTCAGTAGATATGAGATAGACTCATTTTAAATCTTTCTGATACAAATAGAGTCAGGTAGTGATATAATATGGTAGGTTAATAAAATAGACTTAGACACATCTGGGTTTGAAACATGGCTTTACCACTTGGTAGCTGTATTCCTAACATCATGTTACTTAATCTCTCTGCAGTTCACTTTTGTAATATGTAAAATAAGGAGATTAATAGTACTGACTTCATAGAGTTGTTATCGATGTAAAGATCTTATCACATTTGCCTTATAGACCACACTTAATAAATGGAAGCCTCGGGGGGAAGTCGTCAAGATGGCGGACAGATAACACACGCCTTCTGTTCTGGAGTAATGGGAAGCCTTGATTAGGGATTTGAAACTCAAATTGAATAAATAGAAACAGTGATAATTTAGTTTGAGAGATAGAGAATGAAACTAGGCGTACACTGAAATCAAGGATTTGGCTTCAGAGGAGCTACACAGTGGTCAGCAGCGGGACCACCGCCATTTCGCCATCACACAGATGGCGGATAGATTCCCAGAGACTTGGAGGGGACTTCGCGCACATGCACCCACGGGGGCCAGACCCAACACGGAGTGCAACCTTGGCAGCACACTCTCACCCTGCCTGCAGGACACAAACTACAAATTTCGGGTGAGTCAGTTTGAGGTGGCACACTGAATTGCCATCCATAGCGGCCGCGGAACAAACGGGGAAACCAGTGCTGAGACGCGGCTCCCTCCCTCCTGTTGTGGTAGGTCAGGTGTACAGGCGCGATCTCCACAGATATATGGGCACACATATACCTGGATCCCAGACACACCAGAGGTGAGCCCAAATCAACCCACTGTACTGTGGAGAAATCTGGGGTTTGTGGAGGCGACTGAGCCCCACGCGGACAGAGTGCTCCTTTTCGGCAGAGCCTAGTGGCACAATTAGCCACAAGCACAGCAGTTCCGAGAGCAATCACAGCACACGACAAAATCTGTTTCAGATTCCCTCTGGGTCGGCGGGAGAGCATCCCGCCCACAAGAGGATATGGTCCTCCCAAGTGGGCGGAAAGCCCTGCAATAAAAAACTCCATGATAGCAGCCATATTCCCCCCATGCTGTAGGTTTTGGGGAGGAAATCTCTGATTTGGGGAATTGGCGCCCAAACTACGTGGGACAGGGAGAACTCTAGGGAAGACCCCACAGGTTCCACTGCCTCTCGAACAATACAATAGTCACAGAATATTTCGTGGAACAGTCTCTTTGGGCACTCGTTGCCCCAATTAAATCCAGGTTATTATGGAGCGTTTTGCTATATCGACCCAATAAGACCAACTGTTATTGCGGATTGTGTGGAAATACTGCCTCCCTGAGTTCTGTAGGGAGCACTGCATCCTGCAGTATCAACTCTGCCTGATCGAACTAGGTGTCCTCAGTTCAGAATCCACCTCCAAGAACATATAAGTGGTTTTTTTGCTTTGTTTTGTTTTGTTTGTTTTTTAATGGGGGTTAACCCAGGGTCTTTGTGGGAACTGGACCAACAGGCTGTGCCCCCAGCCCATATATTTTTTGCTTTTTGAGACAGGGTCTTGCTGGGTTGCACAGATCTCAGGCTTGCGATCCTCCTGCCTCCATCCCCCAAGCCACTGGGATTCCAGGAGTCCATCACTGCACCTGACTACAAGAGTTTTTATATGTATGTGGGAGCATGTATGTGTGAAGTCTGGAATTTTATTTTATTTTATTTTATTTTTTATTTTATTTATTTTTTTCTTTACTTTTATTTTTTTTTCTTTTTATTTTCTTTTTATTTTATTATTATTATTATTATTATTATTTTTTTGTACGGGGGTTTGAACCCAGGGTCCTGTGCCTGCTTGTTTGGTAGGTGCTGGACAGCTGCACTGCACCCCGGGACCTTTTTTTTTTTTTTTTTTTTTTTTTTTTTTTTTTTTTT